>VMDO01020612.1:0-37157 GCA_007922755.1 Pedetes capensis
GTTGTCTTTTTCTTATTAAAAAATAGCCATGGGAGATATTTTAGAATATTCCAAAGAAAGCGTAGTAAAGAAAATGAGAATCACTCACATAGAATCATTGTTACATTCAGGTGATTTTCCATAGATATATATTTCTAGAAATGTTTAATCATGCATATAACATAAGCTATTTTTGAATACTGTATTTTCACTTATGCCGTACAATTGTTTGGATAATAAGTTTTAAAACATGATTGTTAATGATGGCATAAGGCTTTAAAGTGTAAATATATAATAATTGTGTGAACTTATTTTAATAGTTTCTGTTGTTCAACTCTTAATTCCTGTTTCCACTATTGAAAAGTTAAGCCACTAATGAAAATTCTTGCTCACAAAATCCCCAGAACTTTATCTAATTACATTCCCATGAAAGATTCCTAGATATGGAATACCAAGAAGAGAAAAGAAATGTAAAATATTTTTCCAGAGCTTTTCTTTTTTTTTATTGGAAATGTTTAATGTACACCTTAACGTGATTCATTCTGACATGCTTTTCATTGTGACATTTCCATATATGCATTTTGTTGTACATTATTCATATAGGTTCCCCCTTACCCTCTTGTATGCTTCCCCTCCATCCCACCCCCCCATCAAAGACTTCTCTACCATTTAGTTGTCTTTTTATGATAATATTTTTCTATATATCCAGAGGTTTTCTAGACAGGTTTTACTATTTTATCCATTAAAGTTACCATGTACTCAATATAGTGAATATTTCATAAAAGTGGTTGAATACCAGAAACTGATTATAATGTATTGGAATGGCTGAAAGGGGAAAGAAAGAAAGAAAGAAAGAGGGAGAGAGAGAAAAAAAGAAAGAAAGAAAAAGAAAGAAAAGAGAAGAGAAAAGAAAAAAAGAGGACAAGGTGAAATTAAATCATTTAAAAACTGCAAGAAACAGGTACTGGTCCAGGAACTGAGGAAACTCAAGGGAACCAGTAGCTTTAATAAAACCTCTGCATGAAATAAAGGAGGTACACAGGGTGCCAGGTTCCCTAAAGATGGGCTGCCTGACTGGGGAGAAACCACCATGGATTTGACCCTCAACATGGGAGAGGATATGTAGGAGAGTCCCAGAAGGAGGGAAGTGGAGGATAGAGCAAAAGATCCTGCTTCTTCCCTTCCTTGCCTGGATCTATTGGAAGAATATAACAGGAATGTCTGCAAGGGCATCTAGGAAGTATAGTTTGCTGTCTCCCAAACCCAGCGTGGCAGAGCTACATAGAGAATGGCAGGCAGGTAGGACTGAAGAAAACCAGGGAATCACTCTTAAACTAGAATTCAGGGAGCTTATTTGGGTGTATTCCCCATGTGTCTGTCAGCTTGTCATGTTGTGGGGCCTTGTGTGTTGCTGTGATGCTGAAAGCTATGCACCCACTATTTCAGATACCAGCAGGGCCACCCATGGTGGAAAGGTTTCATCTGATCTTCCAGACTAATTTACTCATAAGTATCAGATATGATTTTTGTTATATCACCTACCTATTGACTTTAAAATATTTGTATCATTAGCCAATTTGTGTGAGCAGTAAAACTGTACATACTCCAAAAAAATCATTTACCATCAACCGGTTCAGCATTTGGTAAAGATTTATCACAGAAAACATATTAAAAATATCTATTTTAAATTAAGACTGATAGCCTTTTTGGTACATTCTTTAACTGTATATAACATCCCCTCCACACACACACCCAGAGTAGAGGTTACCAGTGGAAGTCAACATTCAGGAAGGAGAACAAACAGCAAAGGAGTTGCTGATATGTAGGCAAACTCCCCTCTCTTCTACAATAACTAGGAAGCAAACCCTCTTCTACAAAGCCTGTGAGTATTCTGCATAGAAAGCACCGAGGATGGCGGAGCTAGGGATGTAGAATGACCAAACTTGGAGGTGTCCTTACTCAGGACTTGTTGCTGAGTGCCAAATCAGTTTCCTTATTATTTAGGCCAATTGGTGCTGGGGAAGTTTACTGAGTTGCAGGTACCCTCTCCAGGTAACCTGTTCTTTATGGTCACAAAGAAAAAAACATAACCGTGGCCTCTCTCTTTGTCACCCAATGACTATATCCTCTTTTTGAGTTGTGAATCTTGAAATGAATGTATATGTATGTAGTATTCATGTATGTATGCATTCTATTAAGTCTTTTCTCTCCCTATCTAAAGCTTAATAGCAAATGTCCCTGGAACTGGAATGCTTCATATTTCTTCCTTTCTTCTCGGCAAGATCTTTAGCTCTTACTGAAACTTGTGTCCATGAGCTTCTTTTCCTCCTGCTGTCATAATGATCCCCATGACAGGGGAAGTCCGCCTGGCATGTTGTCTGGATGTTGCTTCCCCTGGAGATGTAGCTTGTTGACCTTTTCAAATTCAAGGCTTTTTGCTTTCTTTATACAGCAAGATGAAATAAAATGGTGTAGTATTTTAATATAAATCTGACTCCAGCTGAATGGTAAGGACAGTAGACTGGGAAAGCAACATGTCCTTTACATGTCTTTTTAGATACCCACCCATGAATCAGTATACTGGCCTGAGGTCTAGGAGACAGTTTAAGTTCCCAAAATTATATTTTGCTATCAAACAAAAGGCACTGCAAGATATTATTTATCAAAGTAAGACAGCATAATGGGTACTTAATTTGTAGGGGATTGAGGAGGAGGCAGGTGAATTTATGGAGATTTCTTGGAGAAAGAACCTTATAAAAATGATAGCTGATGCCATAGCCAAAGTGAAACTCTTGTCTACTCATTCCATGCAATATTTCTCTGCCCAGCCTAACAAAAGTGGTATAAACAACTGTGATTGTAACAACTAATCAAGTTATCAGCTACTCCAGAGTAGATGCTACTTGTTTTGGCATACTAGTGGTAGCTGTTTGGATTAT
The DNA here is from genome assembly GCA_007922755.1 of Pedetes capensis. Classification (NCBI taxonomy): domain Eukaryota; kingdom Metazoa; phylum Chordata; class Mammalia; order Rodentia; family Pedetidae; genus Pedetes; species Pedetes capensis. Next base: position 2,919 of record VMDO01020612.1, read on the forward strand.
TAGTAGTTCACAAGAGTCCTAACGGACTTCTTGTCCCTGGAAGAAGAGTTTAGTGAGTGATACTGGAAAACTGGCAGCTCGACTCCTGGGCATCATTGAACAAATGGTTCAGAGCATGGAACAAGTCGCTCAGAACTCAGGAGCCCACGGGGACCTTCTGTACATGGGCTTCCCCTCCAGGATGCGACTGCTTTTGGTCCAGTGGCCCCTTAGTTACCAGACATGCTGACCCAGGCCAAGGCAGATCGAGACAGAAGGCCACCCTGGGAAGAGGAGTCATTTCATGCTTAGGGCAGGATAATAATTCAGTATGCTTTCAACCCATTTGTTCAACATTTGCTCCTAGAAGAGGCAGAGCGCTTCCTGGGGACAGTTCAGAGGAGAAAGGATCCTGTCAAGCACTCATGTATTATTTCAAGCAGTTCAGCTCTGGGCCCAACATGAATGCTCTCATTTACAAACCAACTCCCTGCAGCTTCCAGGAACAATTCCCTTTAGAAGGCAGCTCAGTGACCAGGTGTTGTTAATCATGAGCTTCCCCTGGTGAGTCACAGCCTACTTCACACAGCTTTGTGAATTCTGACAGCCAAAAATATCCAGAACTCTTCCTCGGTGTTAGTATAGCTAATTCTGGGGTCAGAATGATGGACTTCAAACCTAGCTCCCCCACTTACTAATGAGGTCACCTTAAATACAATTTACTTAGCATCTCTGGCTCAGTTTCTTCATTTATAAGTATGAGAATAATATATACCTCATAGGTTGATGTAAGAACATAAAAACACGATTATAGTGTTATCTGGCATATAGTCAGCATACAATTAAACTTTAGCTATTCATTTTTTGTAGCCTCCATTCCATAACGGGTCTTTGCATAACTACCCAAGTGTTCTAATATTTATTTCTGTTCTGCCATCACTTCTGTTTCCAGCCCTGTCCTACCAACAACTGGCCTAGTTACTGTTCAGCACACGGGTAAAGTTCCTTCTCCTTTTCTTCTTAATGTTCATCTCTCCCTTTTCCTCAACTACGGCAGCTCCATAGGCGTTGGAAGTTCTCCCTATAAATAAATGAGCTTGATGCTGAGACCAGGGCTTCAAAAGTCAGAAAAATTGGGTTCAGGTTTGAATATAGGTTCACATGTTAAAATTTAGAGTGTTCAGGTTTAGTTCCGTTTCGTTTAAAGTTTTAATCCTATGTGTAGGTTGTTGTTGTTATGTTTCTTAGGTGCCATGAGTCAAGTCCCATTGATAGGGACCCTCTGTACAATGCAACAAAACACTTCCCAACGCTGTGCCATCCCTGGCACTATGTCAGTTCTTCTCTGCTATTCACAGGGCTTTCAATGTTTGGGGATTGCTTTGAGAGTGGGCTGCTGGTTCCTTCTCCCTTTTTATGAGGTGCTAGGGATTGAACTGGGCTGGGATTTAGCTCAGTTGGTAGAGTGCCGCTCTGCAGTTTCTGAGGTCCAGAGTTCGATTCCCAGCACTGCAAACATGGGAGAAGGTTGTGGCAGCCCACTCCCAAGGCAATCCCGAAAACAATCTGCCATTGAAAACCCTATGAGGATCGCTATGAGTGGGACACGACTCGACGGCACCTAATAACAACAAGGGATTGAACTGGCCTGCAGCCATACCACTGTGGCGTCCAATCCTGTCAGATCTCAGAGGCTGTAGAGTCAGGCCTGGTTAGTATTTGGGTGGGAGACCACCTGGGGACACCAGGTGCTGTAGGCTTGGGAGAAGGACCTGGCAGCCCACTCCCCTCCAAAAAAACAATCAGCCATTAAAAACCCTATGAATAGCAGAGAAGCACTGATAGTAGTGTTTTGCATATTTTACATAGGGTCACTATGAATCCAATACTGACTCATGGCACCTAACAATGATAGGGATTGAAGCCAGGGCCTCAGGGAGTGCAGAGTGGCACTCTACCAACTGAGCTAAACTTCAGCCCTATGTGTTGGTAGATAACTAAATGGTTTTTTTCCAATGTTTTCTTTTTTTAATTTTTAAAAATAGTACAAAAAAGTTAAAAGCTGAACCAGGACCCAATTTTTCACTGGGTTAAGTTTCAGATTCAGGTTCAGAAAAAAAAATTGAAATACTTAAACTGGAACAGGTTCAGGGTTTTTGGTTGTTTTAAAGCCCTGCTATCTACACAAGGATTTAAACCCAAACCCAACCTCTCTACATTTTAACGTGTTGAACCTACACCAGAACCTGAACCCAATTTTTTATGGGTTTGAAACCCTGGTTGAGTCATGGTTAATGATGGTGAATTATTTTTCTCCAGTACTTTCTTGCCAGAACCTTATTGTAATGCACAAAGCTCTACAAGGAGACTGAGCTGAGGTCAGATACTCTCTTCTCAGCTACCAGAAACCCACGCAGTCTAGAAGGCATACAGTCTTTTGGCCATCCTGAAGGACATGTTGGCTTTCTTAGTCTTATTCTACATAACATTGACTATTCAGCTATGAAGGAAAAAAAGGTGACAGATTTCACATCTTTTGTGGCCAGTGAAAATCTTTGGCATAATATTTGGCTGAAGTCAGTGCCCAGAGGCTATGGCTGTGCAAGCAGTTCATTGTTTCTTAATTGCCTATTTGCATGCAAACCTCCAGCCCAGAGGCATCAGTAAAACCCCAGAAATCTGCCCCTGTGGACTCTGGGCACTCTTATTTATTGAGTGCCCACTGTGTTCTATTCACTGAGCTGAGGTTACTTGCATATGCTGCATATTTTATCTTTACAACAGCTCTGTAAGATAGATATTATCATCTCCATTTTATAGGAACAAAAGTCACACTCAAAGAGAGCTAAAGGGGGAATCTGAAATCTGATTTAGTTGACACTAAAGTCCCTGATTTTTCTTCACTTCACAGTTTTAAAGAACCATTTTCAAAAGAAGAGATTTGAGCTAAGAAAAAGATTGCATATGTGAAACTAAAGATTCTCCAGATAGGTTAACTGTGCTTACTTGGCTGCTAACTAATGGAAGAGTCAGCAATTATCTGGGTACAATGTACCTTTTTTAGAAGTTTTTTGTTTTTGATTTTGTTTTAGGTCAATTCTTTTATGTACTACTAGACATAATTAGCTTGCAGCCCTTCCACCCTGGCATCTGATCCTATCAGATCTCAGAAGCTAAGCAGGCCCCACCACTGTGGCATCTGATCTCATCAGATCTCAGAAGCTAAGCAGGGTCGGGCCGGGTTAGTACTTGGATGGGAGACCACCTGGGAATACCAGGTGCTGTAGGCTTGAGAGAAGGACCAAGCAACTCATTCCCAAATAACCAACCCTATGACTAGCAGAGAAGCACTGATATAGTGCTGGGCATGACACAGTGTGGGGGAGTGTTTCATCTGTTGCACAGAGGGTTGCTATGAGTCAGACTCTACTGGATGGCACCCAACAACATTAAAAAAAAAAAAACACATAATTAATAGATCTCTTTGAGAGATGAAGATCCTTAAGAAGTACATCTACTTAGTGATAGCTTGAGACTTGAATAATATACACTGTATATTTTGAAACATAATGGTTTAAATGGTTAAACCATGATATAACCATTTCAATGGACTTTGGGTGGACATGGACTCAGTATTAATATCTAGTCCATTAACCGCAAAGAATGAGTGCCCAGTCTGCTCTCTCTGTGGCCGGTATTTGTACCTGTTCTACAAAGCTCTCATTAAACATCATCTTTCTTATGAAGTTTTATTGCTACCAGAGCTATTGTCCTGATGGACAAGATCATAATTTTCAAATCTCAACAACAATTTTAATACTTAGCACATATTAATTAATATGTTTTCTGTCCCACTCATTTTTGCATTTGTAATGCCTACTATGGCACCTAACAACCACAACTAGGGCTTCAGGCTTATAATGAATAAAGCAAAAACTATAAGAACATGCCTGTTGAAAAAAATAGACAACATTTTTTTGTTAACAAGAGAATTTTGCTTTCCTGAATACTTCGCCTATCCTAGTATATGTTGAGGTTAACCATAGAAGAGGCCAAAATGGATATTCATGAAGAAGAAAGGAAAAAAACTAGAGTGGCAAATTGTATTGTATTTTCCATTTTACACATATCTAAATGGATACTTAGGTTTTGGGAGCCATGGCCTGGTCACTGTGATTCCCTGCCACCTTAATGCCCCCAGACCCCATTAACAAAGCTACACAGTGTATATTCCTGCTATACAAGGAGCCACTCTTGGTGAAGAGGACCCTGCTGTCATGTCCATAATGAATGAGACTAAGGCATTAATGAGGACCCTGCCTAGGAGGGGCTGTCCACACAGGAGAGGTAGTACACTGCCAGAGGTCCTCTCTTAGGACTTCTTGAATATTAAATATTTAAACAAATAGACAGCAAAATAGTGCAGAAACAAAGAAATAGGCTGAGAGAGAGAGAGAGAAAGAGAGAGAGAGAGAGAGAGAGAGAGAGAGAAGAGAGTGCAGCAGCATAGCTCAGGAAGAAGATGAAGCAGGCAGAGAAGCACAATCTCAGGAGAAAAAGAGAAACAGGGACAATGAGCCATGAGCTTGAACAAGCGCCCACTTCTGGGCAGGAATCAGAACAGCTACAGTGTGTCCTACACATGGCAGTGACGCTCTGTGCACACCTCTCAGCAGGATGGTAGGCGCATTCTCTTCCTCATTTCCCTGAGCACGCATACAGTTACCCAATAGCCTCTAATGTAACAAAATAATATTTCTGCTCCTTGTAACTTGGTTCAACAAGCACTCAGATCCAAATCCGCACAGTAGTAGTCTAGTTAGGCATTCTGAATTTGTAAGGAACACAGAGGTTATGTATGCTTTGCAAATAAGTAGGGACAACTAGACTCTCATTAGCCCGTCGTGGTGGCGCACATCGGCACGTCGGTAATCAACTGGCTGCGGAGGATGAGGCAGGAGGATCGCGAGTTTGAGGACAGCCTGGGCAACAACAGACTCTCATTAAGAAAGAGCAGGTGCTCCAAAGGGCTGACTGCCAAACAACCAACATCACAATACCCCCTCCCCATTTCTCCCCAGCAGCTTTTCTTTGCTCCCCACTTGAGGGCCCTGCTGTAGTTCTCCAGAATTTTCCAGGTGCAGACAGAATTCTCTGAAGCTAGTTGAAACTCTCCAAAAGAAAGCTTCCACTGGGTTCCAGTGGTCACACCAGGCAGAATTGTCACACCAGCATGTATCCAGGCCCGGGGCCTCCTTATTCCATGCTGTAGCCAAGGAAAAAGTGACATGGCTAAAAGCTCATCAGAAACGCCATGGGAAGAGGTGTGCATCATGGGAGGTGTGCTCAGCCTCTGGAGGCACATGTGTCATATTGGAATGTTTATGTTTGTAAACTAGACAGTGGAATTAGGGAGGATAGGGAAGAAATTATCAACCAAACCAGAAGTTCCCTAAATCTTGATATGTAACAGAGCCTTTGGAGATTGGCATTTTCCAGCTCTTAATACCCCAAACTATGAACGCTTAAGCTGATGTATAATTTCCAGTTAAAGTTGGATAGTTTTTGAGGAAGAATGGAAAGAGAAACAAAGCATTATGTATTTGAAACAAACAAACAAACAAAAACTCTTCATAAAATGAGAAGATCCCAAATCTCTTCTGGGCAGAAAGTGGCAATCACCTAATAGCTTGATAAAATTTATGCACTTCCCCATCTGTACACTCTTGCCACTTGCCCACTTTCCATGGAATATGCAGTTTCTATATCATGGAACCAAGCAGTATTTATAAATCTAAAGTAAAAGAGAAATGGACAACTCATCTTTAGGTTTTTCTTCCTTCCACCCTCCTTCTTTTTTCCTTTCTTCCTTCTTTCCTTCCTTCTTTCTTTCCTTCTTACAAAATAAAGACAAAAAAGAGACCAAAATCTGAAGAGAAAAAGGCAAGTGGTAATGAAAACTCACCACCCATCCACTGGGGTAGCAAGAGCACTCTCCCTGTCTTCTTGTTCTCCCTGGGTTCCAGATGATTGGTCTTATCCAAGATCATCAGGGGAAGTGGTAAACAATTATCAAAGAGAAAACTACCTTTGAGTTACTGATAACTAGTAAATGGGCTGCTTAATGTGTTTTGATTGAGGTAGGCACCAAGGGCCTGAAAACCTACAGGACAATGGACGTTTATTTGCACCATGAGCAAACAGCATAGGCAAGAGTAATGTCCTATGCCTATTAGTACAGTTTAAGACCTGATTATTTGTTTCCATTTACTATAATTAGTCCTCTGTCTTCGGGATAATAAGACTGGTGAGGATAGGAGTGATCAAGTAACCATATACAATAGGACTCAAATCATCTTCATTCTACCTGTCATACTCAAGAACTGTTAAATGAGTTTAAACTTGGTCACAGGAAGAAATGGAGCATTTGGAATGTGAGGGTCTGCTCAGTAGCTGATATGCACCACAGATACTTAAGACTCTTAGGTTTCTCCATATTTTATACCTGGAGGAGACTCTAATAGGGTATTTGGGGTCTCTCTTAAGATGGTTCTTCAAAAATGCCCACAAATGACACCTGGGAGAGAATTCCATGTCCAGCTATTTTTGCAGGGCCACATGCAGCCAAAACGAGGAGACATTCCTTTCAGGGAAGTGTCAGGGTAGGGCAATATGAAGAGTCACAAGAGGACCCACATGTCAGGTATCTGGAAACAACTGGCGGGGGCATTCATTTAAGTGTTTTAAATAAATCATAGCTCTTTATTGTCTAATTGTTTCTTCCCTGCTTACAAATTCTTAACCAAGTAGATGTTTTCCTCGTATTTCTCCCAGAGGTCTAAATGTCTCTGACTATATTTGGTGTAAAGTTCTCTGAACACATGGTGCTTTTAAGATGCTGGATTTGAGAGCTAAGCAAGCTCTAAGGAGAGCTGGCTGCCACACTTACATAGGTCTTACTGCTATGTGAGTCATAAAATCCCATTTCATACATGGTTCCCATAGGCTGCAAGTGGGACTTTTCAATTACCCTCCTTTTGAAAGGCTTAGGTCTATGGATTAGAGATTCACTTGCAGGAGAGCAATTACATTCTCTACTTTCTGCATGCTCTGAGGAGATGAGAGAGTAAAAGAAAGAGATTTGGCATGATTTCTTTCTCTACCCCTCAAGGCTAAAGAAATACTAACTCTGCTATCTTATTTACTTCAAGTCCCTAAATAAATCTTCCATTCAGGACCAGGCTAATCACCTTAACTCTCTCCATCCTAACATTCCAACTCCATCCTACCCTCTGAGCACCCTTCATGTAGCTACCCACAGCGGGCTTGTGAAGCTAGAGGTCTTCTAAGGGCTCTGCTGAATGACTCCTGCCGGGCTTCCCAGCACCTCCAGAAGAGGTCAGGCATCGCCTTCCATGATGACTGCCTTGGTACATAGCATGAACAGATCATGGATTTTAAGGCACTTTATAAAAGTGCTTGTGCAAAGGAAATGGAGGATCCAGATTCAATTTCAGTAACTTCATTCAATATCTGCTTTTATTTCAGAAAAAAATTCTTCTAAGGTAGCCAGATCTGTGGATTCATATGCCTAGGCAGAGGAGTTTTATTCTGAAGTGAACTTGTTTTTCCAATTCAAAGCAGACAATGTCTGGAAGCTTTAATTTAAACAGAAACCCTGCAGGACTCACTTGTGCATACAGCTGTCAAAACAATTCAATGTCTGGAGATAAATAGAGTATAAGATACCCACGAGTACATTGTACTGGGATGCAACATCTTTGTGAAATCATGTTGCCATATTCTGTACTTACTGGGCACCCTCAATTTAAATATTTCAACTCCTAGAATATGTAATTTGACATTCTGTACAGTAAATAGTGAATTAAATGCTTCTGTAGTTTATTATGGCAAGTAAATTCAGAATAAAGAATAATGATAATATTATAAGGTGACATCATCTGTTTATAGGAAAAATTTCTCTAAGGAGCAGAAAGTTCTGATTACCTGAGTATTGGTATTATAATAGAGAAAAACAAATACTCATTTAGGAATAGTAAAGCACACTTGCATAACAATTTTAAAACCAGGGTAAACAAAACCAATTTCAGTGACAGAAAGAACCTTTGTCTGTCTGTCTTCTAGGTCAGTCCTCCAGCTACCTAGCAACCCACCACTGCCCTGCACGCCTCTACTCAGACATGGCCTCTGCCCAGCTGTGCCACCCTCCCATTACAACTCAACTCCTTCCTCTCCTTTCTCTTCTTTCTCCTCTTCCTTCCACATCAGTCATTCACCAGATCTAGTAAACCCTAGCTCGTCAATGTCTTTGGAGTACCCCATGACTGCTGTAGTCCATCTCCACATCTCTTCTGTAGCTACTACAACACCCACCTAAATGGTCTCTCTGCCGTGACTTTCCCTCCCATTTCATTCTGTTCAAGTTCATCAGTCTACTCCATGGCCAGGGCAATTCCTGAAGGGTAAACATATCATTATGAACAAGGCCACAGTTTAACCAAGGAAGGAAAAGAACTCTACAATGAAAATTACAAAGCACTGAGGAAAGAATTGATGAAGACATTAAAAGATGGAAAGCCCTCCTATGTTCATGGATTGAAAGGATAATATTGTCAAAATGTCCATACTACCCAAGGTAATATACAGATTCAATACATTCCCCATTAAAGTACCAAAGAGATTCTTCACAGAACTAGAAAAAACAATCCTAAAATTCACATGGAAGCACAAAAATCCCCTAATACCCAAAGCAATTTCAAGCAAAAATAACAAAGCTGGAGGCATCACAGTTACTGATTTCAAAGCATGCTACAGAGCCACAATCACCAAAACAGTATGATTTTGGCATAAAAACACATACACAGCAATGGAATGGAACAGAGATCCCAGAAATAAACCCACATATCTACAGTCAACTAATTCCCAACAAACATGCCCAAAATATACATTGAAGAAAGGACAGCCTCCTCAACAAATGGTTCTGGTAAAACTGATATCCACATGTAGAAGACTGAAACTTTATCCCAACTCTCACCCTTTAACTCAAAATATATCAAAAGGATCTAAGCCTGAAATTCCAAAATTACTAAGAAGAAAACATAGAGGAATCACTTCAAAATATTGGTACAAGAAATGATTTTCAGAATAGGACCTCCAAAGCACAGGAAACAAGAGCACAGATTAACAAACAAGATTACATCAAGCTAAAAGGCTTCTGCACATGTTGAGCCCCATGGCACACACTTGTAAGCTCAGAAACTTGGGAGGTGGAGATAGGAACATTGCAGATTTGAGGCCAGAGGCGGCCTGAACAACGTAGTAAGACACTTTCTCAAAAATAAAAAATTAAAAAACCGGCCAAGGATATGGCTCAGTGGTAGAGTGCTTGCCTACCATGCATGAGGTCTTGAGTTCAACCCCCAGTGCTACCAAGGAAGAAGGGAAGCTGCACAGCAAAATCAATAGTCAATAGAATGTTGAAACCACCTACAGAATCAAGGAAATATTTGGCAACTGTGCAGCTGATGGAGGGTTAATCTCCAGAATATATTAAGAACCTAAAAAACCTGCTAACAAAAGCCATATAATCTAAAATGTCCAAATGACCTGCATAAACACTTCTCAAATGTAGAAATAGAAAGGATTAGCAAATATATAAGAAGAGGTTTAATATCATTAGCTACCTGGGAAATGCAAAGCAAAACCACAATGAGATATCATCTTACCTCAGTTAGAATGCCTTCTACCAAACAAACAAAAATCAATACTGGTGAGGTTGTGGAGAAAAAGGAACACTTACTCACTGTTGGTGGGAATGTAAACTACCTCAGCCATTATGAAGAACAGTGTGGACATTCCTCAAAAAGCTAAAAAATAGAATTACCATATGATCCAGCTACCCCAGTTTTGGGTATGCATCCAAAGAAACTGCTATTGGCATAAAAAAGAGATACGTGCATACCATGTTTATTATGGCACTATTTATTATAGCTGTAGCACCCTGGCATCCCATTCCACCTGATCTTGGAAGCTAAGCAGGGTCAGCCTTGTTAATCCTTAGATGGGAGACCGCCTGGGAATACCAGGTGCTGCAGGCTAGGGAGAAGGACCTGGCGCCCACTCCCAAAACAATCTGCCATTGAAACCCCTATGAATAGGACAGAAGCACTGACAATTGTGCCAGGCATGGCACAGTGTCAGGGAATGTCTTGTCCATTGTACATAGGGTCACTAAGAGTCAGATCCAACTCAAGGGCACCTAACAACAACAACAACAACAACAATAACAACTGCTGAGATGGAATCAGCCTAAGTACCCATCAGTGGATGAATAGATAAAGACAATGTGGTTTATATGTACAATGGAGTATTATTCATCTATAAACAAGAATGAAATCTCATCATTTGCAGCAAATTGAATGCAACTGGAGGTCATTATATAAACTGAAGTAAGCCACAGAGAGACGAGTACTGTATGTTTTCTTTCATAGGTGAGATCTAAAAACAAAGTTGGCCTGAAATAATAATGACTGTTAGAAGTTGGGAAAGGTAGAGATGGATATGCAATTGTAATATTATAGTTTTTAAGCATTAAGAGTTAATTTAAAAAGCAAGGCTATACCATCTGTAAAAAGTGTCTCTTATCAAGATTTAAAAGCCTTTCGTGACCTACTCTCAAACTTACTGTCATCAATTCTCTAGTGGTTGTTTTGTTCTTGCTATTAAAAACATTTCCAAATAACCAATTTGTTTTGCACAAAAACAGAGACAGTGTAGTATAATAGAAAGGGCAGTGGTTTGGGAGTTAGACATCCACTTGAATCTTATTTCTATCAGTTGCTACATGTAACCCTTGAGAAATATAATTTTCAGGGCTTCAGTTCTCTCTGATGTAAAAAAAAAAAGGCTGGTGAAACCTATCTTGCAGCACTGTTTCCAATTTTTGGTAACAGCTTTGTCACACCCAGAGAATGGGAGGTATTGTGAAGGAAAACATTTATCAAATAAAGAAGTGTGATAAGTGTTTAAGAGTCTGCATCCTCAGATCCACTGTTTGCTGCGGCCAGCTCCAGCCTATTTCCTCTGAGCAGCTCCTGCAGCTGGCCATGAGAGTTCAGTGACCATACTTCCCATCACAGGCCAGATGAGGACACCTCCCATGGACACAGCCAGACCTGCAGGAACAGTGACAGAATGGTTCCTCCTCTTCCTCACGTTCCTGGACAGCCCACTGTGTCTCTTCCTCTGCTGAAAGAGTTTCCACCCGTGACTCCTCCTCGCTGTTCCCTGCCTGGGCTCACTCCACTTACTTTGAAAGACAACGTTTGTGCATCATGTCCGCTGGAAAATATTTCCTGATGCTTCCTGGGGCTCTCCTTCCTCCCCTCTACATCCTCAGAACAAGATGAATAAATAGCAATTATCTTCCTTTTCAGTTATATTTATAACTATTGTTGCCTTCTTCCTCCTCAGTAATGTAAAGTAATTTCACAATTTCTTCCATGTTCTAATTTTCCCCACTCAATTTCCATTTGAGAGACTGACTGGAAGCTGCCTATTACATTATATTCTTCCCTCTCTACATGATACTTTTAGTGAGCAACTCACAGCTATCTCCAAAGTGCATTTGCCTGTAATATAATTACATCCACTTATATGCCAATTATAATTACAGTAACTTAAAATCCCACCTGTGAAACAAAAGATGTTTCCCATTTATCATGTTTCTATTGTATATAAGCTATTCATAAATATGATAACCACAAAACTCTCAAAAGAAGAAATTATGTATAGAAAATCCCCCCATGCCTGCACTGCCACCTCTCTATACAGTATAGTGTTGTTGTTATTGTTGGCAGATGCTATTGAGTCAAGTCTGATTCATAGCAACCTTATATATTTATTCATATAATTTTCAGTGGCTGATTGCTTCAGGATTATTTCAGGAGTGGGCTTTCAGGTCCTTCTTTCATTTTTGTGATGCTGGGGCTCAAACACAGGGCCTCAGAGAGCAAAGACCAGCACTCTACCAACTGAGCTAACATGATTTTACCATTAAGTATTCCTTATTCTTTTATTAAAATCAGAAGAAATAAAATAAATCAGATGAAACAAACAGCCAGATAAACAAAGTGAGTGAGTTCATTAATATTCTATTTTCAACAAGATATACTCATATTTCAGTATAAACTCAAGTAAAAACTCACTGGAATCGGGAAATCACATTCATTAGCAGAATTTTTTAATTTTCCCCGACAACACACCACAATGGTGGATCTATAAGAAAACACACAGGAGCATCTCCTGGAATTGAAGGTTGCACTTAGGGTCTCACTGCTCAAAAAGCCCGACATATCTGCTTTCTGAAAAGTTACCAATGCTCTAAAGCTTTCAGTTGAATTTAACTTTTATAATTAAAACTGCTGTGTATTTTCCTATAATCAACAGCATTTCCCACCCACTTTAGAGTTATAAATAAGGTGAAGTGATACATGATTTATTAAGGCACTTGTTGATGCTGATTATTAACTATCTACATCATCCATCACAAAGAAATCCTTAAAATCAGGGAAACCATTATTAATCTCATAACAGGATCAACTGTTAACTAGGAATGGAAGACTGACATATAAATTTCCTGAAGAAATAAATGATAATGAAAAGTTTGGGAAAATATGATCCAGAAAGTAGTTATACTTACATGTTGCAAATAAATTTAAGAAATGTATTTCTAAAAATTATCCCATATGGGATATATATATATATCTATATATACATATGTGTATATATATATGTATATATATATGTGTATATATATGTGTATATATGTATATATGTGTATATATGTATATATGTATATATATGTGTATATATATGTATACGTGTATATATGTATATATGTATATATGTGTATATATATGTATATGTGTATATATATGTATATATATGTATATGTATATATGTATATATGTATATATATGTATATGTATATGTATATATATGTATATATATGTATATATACATATATATATACTGCTGCACCCCTAAACCCTTATTTATTTATTTATTTTTTATCTTTTTTTTTTTTTGCGGTATAGGGGGTTGAACCTGCTTACATGCTCTGCAAGTGCCGGACCACTGAACTGCACCCCTAGCCCTTTTTTTTTTTTACTTTTTTTTGAGACAGCATCTCACTAAGTTATGCAGACTGCCTCTGGTCTCGAACTTGTGATCCTCCTGCCTCTGCCTCCGAAGGCGCTAGGATTACAGGCGTGCGCCACCATGCCTGGCCTTATTTTTTATCTTGAGACAATGTCTTGCTAATTTATGCAGGCTGCTTCTAGCCTTAAATTTACAATCTTCCTGTTTCAGCCTCCATAGTTTCTGGAATTATATGCCTATGCCACCATGTCTGGGTTCATATTCCTTTTTTGTATCTTACAGATGAAAAAACTGAGTCTCCAAGAGGACAAATGACTTAAGAAAGTAAGGAAGTACCACACACAAGATTACAACCTTACCTTTGAAGTCTTTACTTTCCACTAAAACACTCTCTTCTGGGCTGGGATTTAGCTCAGTTGGTAGAGCGCTGCTCTGCAGTCTCTGAGGTTCTGAGTTCAATTCCCAGCACCACAAAAATGGGAGAAGGACCTGGCAACCCACTCCCAATGCAATCCCAAAACAATCTGCCATTGAAAACCCTATGAGGGTCACTATGAGTCGGATACTGACTCAATGGCACCTAACAACAACAACAACAAAATACTCTCTTAATCTCCTCTCTTACACAATTTACTCTCCAAATTTATTATTAAGGAATCTATGTTTATGCCACAGTTTTGTAATAATAGTTCTGGATATGGTATCTTTTTCCCTCTTTTGTAGGGTTTTACTTTTCTTAGCTTACCGTATTTATTTAATGAGTAAACAGTACCACGTTAATTGTCTGCAAAAATGACTGAAAATGCTGTGAAGATGCTTATGCAATGCACAAGAAAGCGAAATATGTATTACCTCCACATTCCCTTAAGGAACTTAATAATAAACTAGTTTAAGTTTTAACCACTAGCGGCAAGAAGTTTGCATGCCACCTCCCTGGGATTATACAAGCACACCGGCTATTTGTAACTCAGGTATGTCTTATGTGTTATACAGGAAAAAGAGAATTTGCATTAGCTAGTAATTCTAGCAATAAAAAGGAAGAGAATTATACATAAACAGTACCACAAAGAAGCTTTCTCCATTACTTATGAAGAATCATCGGCCTTATAATATCATTAATGACTTACAGAGCTAAACACAGCGACTTTCTACCACTCTCCTAGGGAAGCTCTGCTGTCCTGAGGAGAACACCTGCTAGACATAACTTATCCAAACAGCAAACGTGACACTAGTGTTCCAATAATTCTACTGAATGCTATTCTAGCAGGTGCCTTCCTCTCTCCTTTCCCATCTCCTCAAGACCAACTGCAGGCAGCCGCCTTCCCGCACTCATTACTGTGTTTCACGCAGATATTATAGAGGAGGAGGGAAAGTTCTTTACACTCCCTCCTCCTGGATTCCCATGCCTGCCTCTGTTGCCAAATGATATCTTGTTTTCTGAAGAAGAGGAAACTATTTTTAATCTTTTACAAACAAACTTGAGTTTACTCATATTTTTTTCACTGAAAAAATAAGTTTCAGATTCAAAAGTTTCTCAAAAATGTTACTTTGTATTTTATCTTTGTCTAAATAAAGAAAAGAGAAATAGTCCCCTTGCCTAGTTGAGAACAAAATGTTCAATATAACACTGGGAAAAGTCAATTTCTACAAATGATGACTTTAATCCAACAAGTATATTTTAATTAAAACAAAAGATATGTCTGTGAAGATACAGTTTATGTATAAATATTTATTTACCTATTTCCTGGTGAATCTCAAGCACTAAATATTTACCCAATTTAAATAACCTCTACAGTGTGTTTGTTAAAATTCCCTTGGTGCTTTTATAAATCTGCAAATGAATGTGGCATGAATTAAATATTTTTACCTTATTTTCAATGGCATCTAACAACAAGGACAACAAAGCTCCTGCCACAAAATGAAGACACTGGAAATACCACGAGTGCTTTTCAGAAGTGGGCTCACTCTCTTGTTGATTCTTCTGACAGAGCTCTTGCAGTTAGCAGGGCGTTCCCCCTGCTCCTAGAATACTCTGGATCTACTGTTAGGCTGGCCCTCATGCGGCTGTCCTGATTGTCCCCCTCTGTGCTCTGGGTTCCTCCCCACCTTATCTGCAAAGTAAGTATGTGTGTGTGAGATAGAGACAGAGACAGACTGAGACAGTTGGAATAAGAAAGACTGGTGGATTGTATTGAGATTCCAATCAAAGTCTACATATGATTTTCTAGTTTTAAACTCAGTTTAAACCTTTTCTGTAGGATAATGTTTTGCTACTTAGAAAGCACATAGTATCTGAAAGGATAGTGAATACATAAATATGGTAATACTTTATTCTGTTATTTCCCCAAGGTAAAAGCCATTTCTTTTCTAAATGATGTGAATGCCCTGTGTCAATGATGTAGAATATAAGTTAATTAAAAAGTCAACTTGAGCATGCATCACCAGCATAGGTTAGTTTGTCTATCTACTTGTAAGTTATACATAACTATTACTACACTGACGTGCGTAGTACAAAACAAGAACAAAAAGAGCCATAGTGTGAGTGAAGTCAATGAGATATTTTTTAAAAGGTACATAAAAAGCAAAAGAATTGTAAGTCGGGGAATGTTGTTACATAAAAATAAATAAAAACATTCTTGCACTTTCATTTTCTCAACCATTTGTTGGAATGTTGTGATTATTTTTATAACAAAGATTATGGTTCTGACCAAAAGCTTAAATTCTTTCTCTAGTGATATTTCTTGAACTCTGTTCATAAACACAAATCCTCTAATTTTATTGTGAAAAAACTGTTACAAAAATGTTATTGTTGTTCATTATGAAAAACTGACAAACAATAACATTGCTTGAATTGATAGAAGAAGAAATTAAGTAGTGGCCTGATGTTTCTTATACACCCTTCAACACTCAGAAAACTTTTCCTTTGTCAACAAATAGTCCCTACTATCCTCAGCTGAGGTGCGTACCTCAGCATCCAAAGCGTGCTCTGTAGACCGGATAGTTAAACAGGCATGTCATAATGAGCGTCCCATAAGCAGGGCATGTAAAAGTGTGACCTCAGGATCCTCAGAAGGCTTCTGTCATTTTCTTGCCAGCAAAGTTAGGAAAAACAGTTACTTCAGCTGGCCCTTGGCCTGGTGGATAATTCATTCATTACTCCCACAAGGACAGAGTCTGGGCCAATCCTACATTAGACTTCCCTGGAGTTCTGGGGGATGTGGTGGTGGATGTGACAGGCAAGGTCTTGTGAGTAATAAGTACTCTGTAGAGAAGCAGACAGAGGCAAGAAAGAAGAGCATCACTGTCTGCAAAGCACGAGATTCAGCAGGTTCACAGGATTGACTGCGTGAGGTGCTGTTTCAGGAGATACTTGAATTCATCTCATTCCTGAGTTAAGGGGGTTTGAGCTGCCCTGTGAGTGAAGCGGCCATGGGTGAGGTTGCAGGGTGATAGGAAACTGGCAGTGTCTGGCTAGGCGAGGCAGCCAGGCAGAGCCACCAGTCCCCCTCCTGCCTCTCTGCCCTCGGGCATTGGGGTCCAGCTTCCCAATACACTCAGCACAGATAACCTCTAGTAGTCATTTTTAATTTCTATCACAGGTAACAATTGTGGACCTCCAACACTGTCTCTATCCTGATGAAAAAGGCCAGCAGTCCAGAAAGATAGTAAAAGTTAATCCATCACAACGGATCAACCATACCTGCAGTTTTACTTTCTGTAGCTTGTTACCAACAGTCAACCACTACCTGAAGATACCAAATGGAAAACTCCAGAAGTAAATCATTAGTACATTTTCAGTTGCATGTCAGTCTGAGTTGTATGATAAAATCTCTAGTCCTCCTACTCTGTCCCCTCTGGGGTATTATTCATCTCTTTGTCTGGCGTATCCACACTGTATACGCTACTTCCTCGTAGTCACTTTGTAGCCTTCTTGGATATCAAATCAATTGTCAGGCAACACAGTGTTTGTGTTCCAGTAATCCTTATTTTATTTAAAAATGGCCACAAAACCCAAGAGTAAAGGTACTGGCAATTCACATACATCAAGGAGAAGCCATAGTATGTTTCTTGTAAGTGAAAAGGTCAAAGTACAATGAGATCATTCTTGAGAAAGAGAGAAGTGAGCATAACCACATAACTTTTATTATAGTTACTAGATGATTATTTTTCTACTTTATTGTAAGTTGCCAATTTCTTATTATGTCTAACTTATGAATTGGACTCAATCATAGGGAAGTATACATAGGAATAATGCATACCATATATGGGGTTCAGTATTATCCAAGGTTTCAGGCATCCACAGAGGGTCCTGGAGGGTAAGGAGATGACACAGCAAGATTTAGGGGAAGTTTCTTTCTGCATCTTTTCCTAGATTTTATGACTCAAGTCCAATGGGAACCCCCAACCAATAGGCCTCCAAGGACAGAGGTGCTAACAATGCCCCTAACATGCTGGAGGTTTTCTGTGCCAGACATTAGGCTCAGTGCTGGGCAGAAAATGGTCTCACTTTGCCCCTCTTTCCAGGAACATCATGACATGCATAGGGGGCCCCTTCCCTAGGCTGCTGGGACTCCCGCTTCTGGCACCATGCATGGCACAGAAGAGACCAGGATGAACCGGGAATAAGTAGATGGATGGAGAGCCTCGTGTTGGGGCTAAAAATTAAAAATACTGAAAGATAAACCCACTGTCCCAACTCAATGTCCCTCAAAGAATAGCACAGAGGCCATGAGTCTATACTCTCTCTTCCCCCAAGCCCAGCGAAAGCCCAGGACCTACCCCCTAATGTCTTCATTTTAAAATCCTTTTCAGAAAAAGAAAAAAAAAACAAACAATCTCAATTGTTAAAACATATATGTCAATAAGGAGAAAGTAAGATGCTAACTGTCTTCATCTTTTCTTTCTTTCTCTTTTTCTTTTTTAAAAGATGGGTTCATTTCTCCAGTCAATTCCAGGCCATTCTGTGCTTTGCAAATGTCTTCCTGCTTCAGTGATGGTGGTGTATGCAGGGCTGGGCTGGGCCAAGTGAAGTTCAGAAATCCAGAGAGCAAGAGAACGGCTGAGATACAGCTTTATCCTCTTGGGTCAGGGGCAAAAGAGAAGATAAGGAAATGGGATGAAGCAGTGGAAGGATCCAGTGAGTTTAGATGACTAGGGAAGGGCCCTTCTTCCCTAATGTGGGTTTGCCTAGAACTAATCTATAAATTTTCAGTGTAGGAAAATAATACTTGCAGTTCAGAGTATCTAATGGGATGTGAGACAGCTTTAAGTGTCAAACAATACTTTTTAAAAGTACTTTGCAGTTTGCAATACTCATTTAAACACACACCCACACCCACACCCTCCCCCCCACACACCAATTTTGCACTCTCTGTATCTAAGGTGGAAGTGATCTTATGATTCATTTCACTCACAAAATAATTACTTGGTATCTACTGTGTATTGTGGACATGTTGTCAGGAGGAACAAATCCCTGGAGAAGGACATTGTGTTTGGGAGAGTGACATGTCAATGAAAAACAGAAAACCCGCAACTATGAATTGACACAGTGGTTGCAACAATGGGCTTAAACATAAAAAAGATTGTGTACATGGCACAGTGTCAGGTAGTGTTTTGTTCTGTTGTACATAGGGTCATTATGAATTGGACCTGACTTGACAGCATCTAACGACAACAACTGTGTATCATAGCAGGTACATGGTAAAAGAATGCTCATTTAATTCTTGTTGTTGTTGTTGTTAGGTGCCAAACTCTATAAATTAGATATCAATATTCACATCTTAAAGAAATAGATTTTCAGAGAAGATGAGTAATAGCTAAGATTAGCCTTCAAATGTGTGGTAAAACTGGAATTCAATCCTGGGCTTATCTGACTCAAAAGCTTTATCCACTACTCAATGCAAAGCAAGCTTCCTAATTTTCTGAGGGTCCTATATGCTTTTTTGCACTAGGGTAACGATTCCATGCATCATTATCTGTGTTTCTCTGTCCTGGTATTTGGTCCTTTTTCACCTAATTTTGGCTTCTCATAAGATTACTACTTCTCACTAACCATAGAGAACCATGTCTTTTTCAGGCTGTACTCTATTTACAACAGGTTCGACAGGCATATCATTACCCAGCTTGCTGACAGTCAGAGCTAACAGCATGACTTTGACTGACTAATGATGCTGATGTTCTGATTAAATGAATCAAATGAAATAACATCCTGTGGGTCCAAATTGTTGCGTTGGTGCTGATTCTCCACAGCAATTCACCTCTCTGAGACACCCAACAAGAGACCGTTTCCGGAGGAAAATGTGTCCCCCTCTTGGATGTGAGAGGAGGATGTTTGCCCAATGCTGAACAAGTCAGCAATGTGAGATCAAAGCCAGCAACTTTATCGGTTAAACAAACATCAATGCACCAAGGAGACATTGGAGGTAGTGACTCCTTTGCTATAAAAAAAATATCAATGCTAAGTAATTAAGGTGCCAATGTAACTAATTTTTTTTTTTTTTTTTTTTTTGCAGTACTCAGGGTTGAACCCAGGGCCTTACGCTTGCATGTTTTGTAAGTTCTGTACCACTGAGCTGTACTCCCAACCCATTTTTCTACTTTTTTGAGACAGGGTCTCAGTAAATTACACAGGCTGCCTCTGGTCTTGAATTTGCGATCCTCCCTCCTCTGCCTCCAGAGTTGCTGGGATTACAGGCATGTGCCGCTATGCCCAGCTCTTGTCTTATTCTTTTTAAGGGTTGTATGGTAGTCTAGGGCTGGGATTTAGCTCAGCTGGTAGAGCGCTGTGCTGCAGTCTCTGAGGTCCCGAGTTCGATTCCCAGCACCACAAAAATGGGAGAAGGACCTGGCAATCCACTCCCAAGGCAATCCCGAAACAGTCAGCCATTGAAAACCCTATGAGGGTCGCTATGAGTCGGAAACCGACTCGACGGCACCTAACAACAACAACAACAACAATGGTAGTCTAATTCAATGCAGGCCAAAGGCAAGATTACATTTGTCCCTTTTCCTTACCTATGTCTTTGGGGACTGCCAACCCTTGCAAGAAGAGCAATAATATCACTAACCTAAGCTGGATTAATGACAAAAGAGCTAGATAACAGGAGGCAGGTCAAGTCTCATAAATGCTTGCTTCTCATAAATACTAGAAACTTCTTTAGCCTCATGAGATCCTACCTAACCTGTAGGACAGAGTCTAATTCTGATTCCAAAAATCTTAATGTTTCACTCTTTTTCTTTGATAATTGCTTTTATTAAAAAAATCAAATGTATTATATCAAATGGTAAAAATAGTAAAAATCTGCTTATATCTAAATTTATTAAAAACTCATTTATATTTATCCTTCCAATGTTTCTTAGTTTTGTTTTTTTTTTTTCTTTGACAGTACTTGGGGGTTGAGCCCCAGGCCTCACATGCACTTTGCAAGTGCACTAACACTGGACTACATTTTTTTTTTCAATTTTAAGAGGATCACACTAAGTTATACAGGCTGCCTCTAGCCTTGCCCTCTCAATCCTCCTGCCTCTGTTCCCAAGTCACTAAGATTAGAGGCATGAGCCGCCATGCCTGGCAGCTTCTGCGTTTTTAAATGGAGATTCTGAATGCACAATTATAGGAGTAAGGCTATGTGAACTATCAGATTAGTTAACATTTGATTATTTGTTAAAATAAGTCTTGAGAGTAAAATTCAATGCTGTTTTTTATGGTTCAGGATGTAAAGAAAAGTAGACTACAATCTATACAATTCTATAAAAGTAGAAATTAAGAAAGAAATAAACTTTTGAAGGATAAATAACATAGATTATTTATAGTGAGTTGAATATCTGATGGATACTTTCTTCAAATTCTAAATATTGGCCTTTATTAAGTTTAAAAAAATCATGGCTAGAATTCCAAGGATGGTTTAGGGAACCCTCACTGTTAACTCTTGGGAAAATTATTTCAACTGTTCGTAGATTTGTAACTAAAAATGTTGGATGGAAACAACCATTTCAAGTGGATCTGGAAAATGTGCCGTACAAGCTCATTCCAGAAGGTAATTTTCTTGGGACATACACCTGACAGCCAGCCACCACATTATACCACATCCAGACTTCTTTAGGCAGTCTGCTTGGTACTCTGCCTGGAAATATATATTATAGCAAGGCTTGCACTTTCTTTACATCAGAAAAGGTAGAAAACCTTAGATTCATGATAACCTAAGATCAGTGCATTGTTTCTAAAAGGCCAATACATTATATTTTTCCTGAGAATAAATATTGACAACTCCAGAATTAACTAGTACACTTGACCAAGATTATGAGTCTTAGGTAGTCTTTATACCTTTACGATAGTTTTCTACATGCTTTAGTATGCTTCATTTGTCTTAATATTGCCATCTCATGATATTTTTCTTTTGGATACTATTGATTAGTACATGAATTTCTTGGTTGCATGCTGTCTTTTCATTGCTGATCTGGTAGAAGAAAAGCAATATGCCTAACATATTTTATAAAAACTGCTTTCTTGCAGTTGCTGTTTCCACTTTTACAGGATATTAAGTCTTCTCTCTATCGAGTTATGGATGGTACTCAAAGGTGGCAATGCCATCATGGCTCCCCAGGCCAGATTGCCTTATGATCCAGTACTCACGGAGGCCACAGAGCCTTTCCAGTAGCTCAGAGAAGGCATTACTGCTTTCAGAAGTTCTTTTCCTCCTGCCATTTGTGTTCATCACAGGCAGTGACTCCATCTCTGTATTGTAATCTGTGTAGGAGTTGGTACAGCAATTCTTCTCATCTCACTTTCCTGTCTCTGGCCACACCGTTATAGCTCTGATCAAATCTCTTAAATTAATCCTTTCACTCAAAATGAGTCCAGTGGATACAGATTTCTGTTCTGTGTAAAGATCATGTCCTGCTACTTAAAGCATAATATTATGTAATATTTATAGGCAAACTAGACAAACCATTAGTGCCAGCAAAGCATATAGATTTGGCAAATCTAACATTTGTGGCCACGTGATAGGGTAGATATGCTATTGTTTGTTGTTAGGTGCCATTGAGTCGGTATCTGACTCATAGAGACCCTGTGTACAACAGGGGAAAAACTATTGTCAGTGCTTCCCTACTGTTCATAGGGTTTTCAATGGCAGATTGATTTTTGGGAGTGGGTTGCCTGGTTCTTCTTCCAAGTCTATAGCACCTGGTGTTCCCGGGTGGTCTCCCATCCAAGTACTAACCAGGCCTGACCCTGCTTAGTTTCTGAGATCTGACGGGATTGGACGCCACAGGGCTACAGCTGCAGGCAGCGTGGATATAGCCACTATTTTTAAATCTTTGGTTCAGTACAATGCCTAATGTTATGCTCTACCTAAGCTGTTGAAATAATTTTCCACATTGTTTGGGATCAGTACATCATTATCAAAATAGAATATGTCTAATGAAAATTTCCTCTTTATTTCTATTACCTGTGAAGATATTGATACTTAAAAATACCCCTTTGAAGGGAGTTAAACATATCAACATGCACGTTTGACTTTGAAGGTCAGGATCACATCCAATGCAGACTCACTGCTGAGCTTTCTCTGGCCCTGAACATGGTCCAGAGCTTGAGAACTCTTGGGCAAATGTTCTACCACAGAGTGACACCATGAATTCTGAAGCCAGATGATTGGATATTTCACATTAATTGTCTTTCACCCAAGTTGGCTATTTCATTCAGATGGCTGTTTTGGGAGGACCATATGCTACTACTTAAGGTGAACTAGACATGAGATGATGCTAGATGGTACTAAATAAGTCATAGAAGACAAGAAAGATCTTCTAGGCTTCAGATTAAATCTATAAAGTCACATATATGTGAATCTATTAATAAGATAATAGATATAAGCTTTGATACACACAATCTTATTTACTTGTACATAATACTATCAACTCCCACTTAACTGAAATGTCATAGTGTAGGATCTAGATGCTCTTTAGGAAATCCTTAAACTAGCTAGAAGTCTAGTATTGTGGTGAGTACGTAAAAGATTTATATTCAGCCAGGAGTCATGGCACAAGCCTGTAATCCCAATGACTAAGTAGGCTGAGGCAGGAAGACTACAACTTCCAGGCCAGAGGCAGCTTGTGCAACTTAGTGGAACCCCGTCTCAAAATAAGAAAAAAAAGCAGGGGTTAGGGGTGCAACTAAGGGGCAGAGTACCTGACTAACATGAGCAAGCCCCTGATTGAAAACCTCCAATGCTGAAAAAATAAGATTTTTATTTTATATAGAAAATTTATTTTCAGATGTACATTTTAATTTCTTTTTCCTTAATAGTTTATGACCCAGGACCATAATAAATCCCATATTTTCTCTTAGAAAATAGATAAAAATTAATTTTACTTCAAGGTCATAAAGTATCCTTTAAAAATACTTCAAAGCTAGGAACAGTGGGGCACACCAGCAATCCCAACCACTGAGGAGGCAGAGGCAAAAGAATTGCAAGTTTGAGGCCAGAGGAAATCTACTAAACTTAGCAAGACCTTCTCTCAAGATAAAATTTAAAAACAGCATCGGGGGCACAGCTCATTGGTAGAGCAATTACAAAGTATGTGCAAGGTCTTGGGTTCAGCCCTCCACCCCAGGACCACAAACAAACAAACTCCCCTCTCTAAAAATAAAATAAGACAAACAAAAATACTTCAAAGTTTTTAGTTAAAATTAAAAACATTTAATATATTGACAATGCTCATAAAAGAATACTAGTTGCTCACTAAATCACATTTGTTATTTCAGACATGATTATGTGGTCATTTTTATTACCAAAATTTTATTAAATAAAATTTATTTAGAAGCCTTTAAAATTTTTCTATACAGTTAGTACAGTATTGAAAGGTATACTTTATATTTAGTTGTAGGCAAAATCATTAAATATTTTCAAAAGCTTCCAATATACATTGTTTATTAAAATAACTTAAAATCTTGCTCAGAGTTCCTCTTCTTTCATAATAGTAACAACTTTTTGGTGTGTTTGAGGAATGATTTCTTAAAGCAGAATGATGAAAATATATTTGTTCCAGACAAATCTCACATCAGGGGAGTGCCAGCACATGCAGTGCACGCTCTTTCTCCTTTTATCTCTGTCTGTCTGTCATTTTACAACTATAAACACAGGTAGCTCATAAGAGAAGGTGCAATCCAAAAAGGCCCTCCACAACCTTAGGGATGTAACTTCAAAGTGAGATAGAGTGTTGCTTTCCCTTAGAAAGGTCTCGGCTGAAAAATGAATACTCCTCTGAGCTTAGATTGTGTAAATTATCCTTATTATGGAGTTACTACTGACTGAAATGTACTTAAGGTTAACTGAGTACTCAGTAGGATTGTAATAGGTCCACTCAGTCACTACAAGACAGTCCGTGTAGCTGCAGTCTATGAAGGCAGCCTTTTCTTTTTTCTTCATGGAGGTAACATTTAGAACAATTAAATTCAGCCATCATAATGCCATTATAGATAAAAGGCTTCCCTATGGAAGCTTTGTTTCATAGACATATAAAAGACTTCCCTGTAGAAATGATAGCATTTGTGATATGCCCCCCACATTTACAAAGGCTTCCAAATAAACTGTGTTTCATATAAATATAAAAGGGGTTCCCTGTAGAAATGACATCATTCATAATATAGCCCCAAAACATCTTGCAAAGTACCAGGAAAATTCATTAACTTTTCTTTCACAAAAGAAGCACATTCTAACTTACTGAGAATTCTCCAATGTAGCACAAAGTCTGTATACAACAAGCAGAGCTCATCACTGAAGTGAACAGAAAGTAGCCTATAGCTATTACTGTTGTTATGAGAAAACATTTACAAAAACTTTATATGTGTGAAGTTTAATAAAAAGTACTTACATCCTATTTTCCTAATGTAACTAGTTGGACATTGTATGGTATTAAGGCCATATGTACATATGTAAATGAAACCTAGTGTTTTGTTTTGTTTTTTGTTTGTTTGTTTTTTTAATTTGCCTGGATGTCTTTTTGCAGTGGAATGCTTGATCTGTTTCCTGTTGCCATAACAGAATACCTGATATTTAGGGTGATTTATAGTACAAAGAGGTTTATTTTAGCTCACATTTCTGGAGGCAAGAAAGTCCAAGAGCACAGTGCCAACCTCTGCTTGCCTTCTGGTAAAGGATCTATGCTGCATCATAACACAGTGGAGAAGTAGGAAGGGAAGTGGGCTCATGCAAAGAGCCCAAAATGACCCAATCTCATGGCAACTAATCTAGTCTTGAGAGATCTAACCACCTCTGAGGATGCCTCTGCAGCCGAATCACTGCTCCAAGCCCCACTTTGGAAGAGTCCCATCCCCTCTCCATACCATAACATTGGGGACCAGGCTGCCAGTCTATAAACCACTGGTGGCCAAAGTGTATCCAAATCATAGCAAACATGGACAAAGAATTACACAGCACTCAGGGTATGGAACCCCTATGTAAAAGATGCATTATTGCAAACAGCTTGCTTATGTAATTTTGTTATTGTAGAAAGGGATGTTCTGCCTCCTTGGGGGCAACAAGGGATTATTATGCAATAGCTAGCCTTCAACGTGTTACTCAATAACGCCTGCTTCCTGGCATTCCCGCCCTTGCCTAAGCCCTTCTCATACTGAACTCTGTCTAGCCATGGGTCAGCAGTACTGCATGGCAACTGTAGCAATGTGTGCAACTTCCAAGGTAGACCACAAACAGAAGTGCGCTTCTCATGGCCTTTTGGGTTGTTCCATTCTTATCATGGATGGGAACACAGCCAACAGCCAGCCTCAATTTGCCACAGGTGCCATGGGACTAAACCATGTTAGAAACAAACCCTCTAGCTTCAGTGAAGTCTTCCATTGACTATTCCATTAGCATCTAACATCAGTACATGAGCTGTCCCAGCTGATACCAGCCCACCAGTCTTTCTAGAATTCCCAACCTAACCACAAAAGATAATACATGACTATTGTTTTGAGTCATAAGTTTTGCAGTAACTTACTATGTAGCTATGGGAACTGGTAGAAACTCCAAAGTTATGCAGTCATACTCTCTTTCAGAGTTAGTGTACAAAGCTTTCGTTTAACACCGGGCCGTTCTCAGCATGTGATGGGGCAATTTTGCTCATATATGAACCAAACTGGTTGGTAGAATAGAAGTTTAAGAATATTTTGAGAGGGAAGGTGTCTCCAGAATGACAAGTTATGAGGGGCTTTGGAGTAGTTCATGACATCACCATGGTCTTTGAACAAGGAAGGCAGTCATCACTCATACTGTCTAGACTTCCTCTCTCCATGGCACACAGAATTGAACTAGCTTTTCCCTTCCTTTGGCCAGATGTGTCACAGATTCATGAGATGTGAGTGGAACAATGGATGTCACCTCCCTGCCAGACTATAAAATGTTGATGTAGGTACACAGTTCTATGTTCTCTGCCTTGGTGACTGTGGAAACGCATCATGGGGGATGCCTCCCTCAGCCTGTGGCCTTAGTGACCACAGCAAGTAGATCAATGCTGGACTTGAAGCCTGGGTGAAAAATAAATGTTCTGGTATGGTAAGCCTTTGGGAATCTTGGTCTATTTGTTCCAACCATATGATTTTTCTATTCTGACTGGTAGAACCATACCCACCATATGATCTATACAATTCTTATAATCCTCCCCTCCAAAAAACATATGTATACATGGACACACAGATACAGACAAATACACGTGTGCAAAAGGACAGTCATATGGAGGATGCTGTTAACTACGTAGAATTCTTCCTGTGTTTGGTAAGAGCACCTTCATTGGCTTCTGGGCAACCACAATTCTATTACATTTAGGCCTTGTTCCTCAAATGGGTTTAGCTCTACACACACAAACTGAGTGCAGACTTTGACTAAGGTTGGCCAATCTACAATCTATACACTGTGCTAACAGCCAGAGCGGTGGCTTTAAGAGTTGAGATGCAACCTAAACAGTCTAATAAGAACCACTCCTACAGCTTTTCCTGGAACTACTAGATAGGAGGGCTGAATTTAGCTCAGGTGGTAGAAAACTGCTCTGCCATCCTTGAGGCCCTGGGTTCAATCTCCAGCACCACAAAAATGGGAGGACATGGCAGCCCACTCCCAAAACAATCCCAAAACAATCAGCCATTGAAGACCCTGTGAGAGTCCCTATGAGTCGGACATGATTTGCTGGCACCTAACAACAATAACTAAAAAAAAAAGGCGCTCCCTTCCTCTCAGTCTTGTTAAGCTGGTCAAATGTAAGCCTAATGCTTACGGTGACCTTTTTATCACCAAGAGGATGCATACTGCTTAATGAAGTAAACTCAGGAGGAATTGCTTAATTGTTGTTGAATAATTCAGTGAGTTCTCTTCATTGAGTAATGATTCAAGAAGTTAAGAAAAATCAGTGAGCTCAAGAAATTGAAGGGACATATTCTAGATGTCTGAATCCAGTTTGAGCACCTCAGTTAAGCTATGTCTGAGAGCAAACTTAACACCAGTAATTCATAAATATTTGATCCAACAAATCCTCTATTTCACTTAAGCCAGCCTGAGCTGGATTTCTGCTTCTTGTAATTTAAAGAGCCCTGGATAAAACATCTATATGCACGTTATTAGGTATTTTGAGGTAGATAGAAATGCAGCAGAAGAAGATGAGTAAATACAACATGGCCCTTGCCTTGGGAATTGCAAGTTTGTTTAAGGTAAAAAACTACAATCTATGAAAATCTAAACACTATAACCCAGCAGGTCTTCCACTGCTGTGAAGGAGGTCTGGGAAAGCTACTGGTTCCCAGGTAATGCTTCATTCCAGCTCTGAACCCCTTTTAATCAGAGTAAAATAGGCAGCTGAAATGTAAGATTTGCCTCATATTTCTGAATCAGAACAAATAATAACTCAAAATGAATCAATTTACTATAAAAGTTATATTTAATACTTACTACATAAGGCAGATGGGCTGGGATTTAACTCAGTTGGTAGAGCGCTGTGCTGCAGTCTCTGAGGTCCCAAGTTCAATACCCAGCATCGCACAAATGGGAGAAGGGCCTGGCAGTCCACTCCTGAGGCAATCCTGAAACAGTCTGCCATTGAAAACCCTATGAGGGTCACTATGAGTTGGATACTGACTAGACAGCACCTAACAACAACAACAACAACATAAGGCAGGGGGCTGGGATTTAGCTCAGTTGGTAGAGCACCACTCTGCAGTCTCTGAGGTCCCAAGTTCAATTCCTGGGACCGCAAAAATGGGAGAAGGACATGGCAATCCAATCCTGAGGCAATCCCGAAACAGTCAGCCATTGAAAACCCTATGAGGCTGGCTATGAGTTGGACCTGACTTGACGGCAACTAACAACAACAACATAAGGCAAGCCTGCAGCCATAGCACTGTGGTGTCTGATCCCATCAGATCTCAGAAGCTAAGCAGGGTCAGGCCTGGTTAGTACTTGGATGAGAAATCATTGGGAACACCAGATGCCGTAGGCTTGGGAGAAGGACCCAGCAACCCACTCCCCCAAAACAATCTACCATTAAAAACCCTGTGAACAGCAGAGAAGCAATGACAATAGTGTTTCGCCTGGTGTACATAGGGTTGCTATGAGTCAGATACTGACTTGAAGGCACCTAACAAGAACAACAACAACATAAGGCAAGCACTTTAAAAGTAAAAATTCCATCAACAGATTCGTCCTAGAAGAAGCGCAACCAGAGTGCTCCTTGGAAGCCAGGATGCATAGACTGCATCATCTTATGTATTTTGGACACATTGCCAGGAAAGACCAACCCGGGAGAAGGACATCATGCTTGGGAGAGTGGCTGATCAACAAAAAAACAGAAGACCCTTAACTAGATGGATTGACATAGTGGTTACAACAATGGTCTTAAGCATAAAAAAGATCATGTGCATGGCACAGTGTTGGGGAATGTTTCTTTCTGTTGTACATAGGGTCACTAAGAGTCAGAGTGGACTTGACAGCACCTAACAACAACAACAACAACAACAACATGTAGTACAAACATGAAAAACATTTAAAGGACATTTTCTATAATTTCCTAACTGACATTTGTTTTCTGGGTTTTCCCTTCATGCGACTAAAGCATCCTGACATTGATTTGAGTTTTCCACATTGATTCTCAAACATGTTGTTAAGTGCTGTTGAGTCAGCATCCGACTCATAGTGATCCTATGTACAACAGGTGAAACACTATTGTGCTTCTCTGCTCTACGTAGGGTTTTCAATAGCTGATTGTTTTTGGGAGTGGATTGCCAGGTCCTTCTCCCAATTCTCACACATAGTACTTGGTAAAAAAATAAGGTATCCACGTATATTTGTCATTATTAGGGGTGCATTAGTTCAATTTCTGTTGATATAACAGGCTACCCCATGGGTCTGTCAGCTTGTCATGCTGCGGGGGCTTGGGTGTTGCTGTGATGTTGAAAGCTATGCCAAAGGAATTTCAGATACCAGCAGGGCAAGCCATGGTAGACAGGTTCACCTGAGCTTTCAGACTAAGACAGACTAGGGAGAAAGACTCGACAGCCCACTCCTCAAACAATTAGCCATTGAAAACCTTATAAATAGCAGAGAAGTACTGTCAAATACAGTGCCAGAAAATGAGCCCCCCATACTATAAGTCATTCAATAAAAGACTGGGGAAGAGTTATCTTAGTAGAGTCAATCTTAATGGAAGTGGAGTAAAGCCCCTGGGACCTTCTTTTTCTGATGAAGGATGACTCAAACTGAGAAGAAACAGTAGCTGCAAAATTAGCCTCACACATAAAAAGATCCTGTGCATGGCAAGTGTTGTGTAGTGTTTAGTTCTGTTGTACATAGGGTTGCTATGAGTCAGATCCTACCCAATTGCACCCAACAACAACAACATAACAGGCTAAGAACTTCATAAAGAAAAGGGATTTATTTAGCTCATGGGTTTGGAGGCTGAAAGTCCAAGAACATGCAAACCCTAGTGTTTGGCCTCAGTAAGAGCCCCTCTGGCTATATCACCAGGGAGCAGAAAGGAACTGGCAGATGTGGAAGCAGGAGCTCATGCCAAGACAGAAAGCTAGAGGGATTCAGGGGCCAAGCTCAGTCTTTTTAGAAGACACCATCACGGGAATCAACCATGGTCCTGCCAGAACTACTTCAATCCCTTTGGAGGATAGCACCCTCAAAGATGTAATTGGCTTGTACTAAGGCCCACTGTGAAAGGCTCTACCCTTTTAGCATTACCACCCTGGGGACCATACAACCAGCACATGAACCTTTGGGGGGGGTCACTCTCAAACCACCTCTGAACCACAGCAAAAGGTAAAGCAGCTCCAAATAAATCCCTGAACTTTACCAGCACTTTATTTTTTTCTTATTTACATTCATGGAAATGAACATGTATGTACTGTTTCTTTTTTTCCCCACTTACTCAACCAACTTAATCCATGCTTATCCGAAATAAAGGAGCAAATGACATTGTCCACAATTGGTCTCTACTAATTCCTTTAGGATTTTTGTATAGATGGCCTATGTTCTAGTGGATAAAACTTAAGGTAAATTGAATAATTTTCCATAAAAACCTTTTAAAAATTAAAGAGACAATATCACTTTTATTTAAGCAAAATACATTCTTTGCATGACTTACAACATAAACCAACTACCAGGGAGTAGTATGAAAATGAGACAAAGTTGTCCTGAGGGAACGTCTGTGTACAAGAGGAGGGTATGAAAGGAGCATTTTTACTCTCCACAACACCACCTTAAGGCATGACAGAAGGAGGGAAGGAAATACAAACTTCTTTCCCATCTTGTTGGTGAAACTCTGGGAGAGTTAAAATCTCCAGGCTTCAAAATGAATGTAAAAGCCTCATAAGGAACAGGCATTAGGAAAGAACAGGTGGAAGGAAGCCAGAGATACACAGTGCAAAGAAAGCTTCTCGACAGTGAGGCAGATGCTGAAGAGGCAAAAGCAGGATGGGAGGCTAAAACAACAGGTGGCCACCCCCAGAACTCTGTGGTCTACCTAACAGAGGAAGCAGGAGAAATTAAAAGTCACACAGCCAGGCCACAATCAGAAGCAGCAGTCAGTGTGCATACACAGAAGGTAAGAAAGTGAGCTATCAAAGAATGGCACTGGCCTTCTGCTGTATCCCCACTACATAAGGAGGCTCCTCGAGAATACCAGCCCACGAGAACCAAGCACTCAATCTGGAATGACACTAAAAGAACAATCGCACTATCTACACAGATATTCTCTAAGTCTACTCATGGACTAAGAATCGCATCAGAACACCATTGTCACCCTAAGAACTCTGTGACAACATATTCTAGAAAGAAGTGAAAACCAGCCTGGCATGGTGGCACTCATCTGTAATCCCACAGACTTGGGAGACGAGGCAGGAGGATCACAAGTTCGAGGCCAGAGGCAGTAACTTGCTGAAACCCTGTCTCAAAAAAGAAAAAAAAAGAAAAAAAAGGGGGGGTGCAGGGAGAGCAGGCCAGTGGTGGAGTGTAGGGTTCAATCTCCTAGTGCCACAAGGAAAAAAAAAATTGGGAAAGAAGAGAGAGAGAAAGAGAAAACCAACCAAACCAACCAAAGAGAAAAACAACCCAACAATCACATTGGTAAAGCTAGACAACTGAGTAGAAGCACATCATCTGGGTAGAGAACACAGCAACATGAAACATAGATGGAAGAACTTAAGAAATAACAGACAGAAAACCAAATAAAAAATGAAATGGGAAGGAGCACAAAGCTGTAAATGCACAGTGAAAAACACTGTAGGGCTCGAGGGTGGAGAAAAGTGAATAAAGAGTTTACATGAATCAGAAAGAAAAGAAATAAAAGAAAACTTGAATCTGCATATTTAAAGAACACATCATAATCAAAGAAAAATGACCTAGAACAATTATGGACAAGATACAGCCTAATAAAATGACAGCATTCTAGAGCTTTTGTTCAGTCATGTAGGAAAATCAATTGACTTATGTGTGAAAATAAATCAGAATTATCTCTGACTTCTCTGTATTAACATATAATGACAAAATTATCCTAAAATGACATCAAGAAAAGCCTCAAGAATGAAGTGTTAAATATTGTTTCCATGAGATTTTCCTGACAAAAACTAAACTCCCATTAGTTTAATATAGAATTAACACTGAAACAATTGCTTTAAGGAAACAAAGAACAGTCTGAAATGCTTTGTCCTAACTATAAAAGGATATCATATTTTTTAAAAAGGTAGATAGAGAAATAAGATTGAAGGAAGTAAAAGAGGTGCATTTCTAAAAACAGAGATCGTATCTTTCCTACAGGCTTATGGAAAGATCATTGAAGAGCCCATATGTTAGGTTAGAATAAAATGCTAATTAATTTCAAAGGTAGAAATACTACATACTGTATTCTCTGAATACAATGCGATCCACCTAGAAATTGAGAAAATAAAGGTAACCTAACAGTCTTAAATCTCAAATAACTTCTTTATGTGCCTGTTTAAACAAATGAGAAATCCAAGTGGAAATCACAGAAAATATTAAAAGATTTTGTGGTAAAAATATTAGATATCAAAATCTATGCTGTGCAACTGTAAGAATGCTGAGAAAAAAAATTCAGCATCATGAAAACAAATATTAATTTAAAAATGAATAAAAATTGTATGCTATAAAATAACTACAATTAAATACATATGAAAATAAAACCCCCAAACACAGGAAAAATATTAAGATAAAATCAGAAATTACTAATTTGGAAAATAAAAAACAGCAGAAATAACAACTAAATATAAAAGTTGATTTTTCAGTAGGTAGGAAATCTATAACCAATAAATATCAAGTTAACATAAGGAAAAGTGCAAATATATAAAATGAAAGTAAGAGAAAACAACAGATACAAAGGTCATAGAAATAATAAAGGCAACTATTTTGCACAAATCTTCGAATGTAAATTTAATAGCTTGAATGAAACAGACAACTTCTCAAGAAAATAGAATTCACCACACTGAATCAAGATACCAAATCTAAACAGGCTCACTTCCATAGAAGCCAGCCATCGTTTTTGCTTTGATACTTTAACCAGTTTGAAGCAAACTTGAGGGATCATCCCGAGGACAGTGTGCTTCAAACCTTGGTGCCATGCGAATGGTGCACATGGTTCTCCAACCATGTGCAGGCACCGAGGCTGGAAAAGCGGCAACTCTGTGCAGACTTGCACCATGGGTTCCTCTTTCCACTTCCCTCTCACAGCTGCTCTTCCCCCTCTTGGTAAACCAAAGGCAGATCCATACTGGCTAGTGAGGACTCTGAGCTTCGCTCAGGGCCTCATGGTGTGAGAGTCTCTAGGATGACAAGAAAATGACAATTTATCATATGTGTGCCCACTTAGTCTCCTTTAACCAAAACACTGTAAATCTCTGTGTGTGGGGGGGGTCTTTCTTTGTCATATATGTATTTCTGCGCAGGGTATTAGAAAGGGATATGGTGACCAGTGTTGGGATGTTCTGAATCCAGATATCCACCATGACCTCGTCCAGTCTCAAGGATTAAAGACCACCTGGACCATAAGTCCCAGATTTCTGCCTTCCCCCACTCCTTGCTCTACTCTCAACAGTCAGAATTATCTTTCTCAACAGTGAGTCAGAGCACGTCAGCAAGAGTGAAGATCCTTTCAGCTCCTCATAAGGCACAGCATGATCTGGCCCTGTTAGGTAGCTGGCTTTGCCATTAGCAGGTGATATGGAGGAAAAGGGGATTAAAAATGGCTCCTGCTGTTTGGCTATGATAAATGCAGCCTTGTGTAACTCTGAGGATATTGGAAGGACATTTTTTTTATTATTAGAAATTTTTAATGTACATCTTAATGTGTTTCATTTTGACATGCTTTTCATTGTGACATTTCCATATATGCAATTTGATAAACATTATTCATATAGGTTACCCCTTACCCTCCCTTATGCTTCCCCCCCTCCCACCCTTCCCATCTAAGTTTCCCATCTAAGTCTTCTCTATCTTTTACTTAGTAGTTTTTTTCTATATGTCCTTGGGTTCCAGTTCTGTTTAAGATAGAAATTTTTCCTGTAGTGGTCTTTGTTTTTAT
>VMDO01020613.1:0-37151 GCA_007922755.1 Pedetes capensis
CCCAGTAACACACACACACACACACACACACACACACACACACACACACACACACACACACGCGATCCTATTACATTTAAGACCAGGCTCTGACTCTGAAAAGTGGCTATGGAAGCTTTTGGAGACGGCTCTGCCTGGATTCAAGTCCCAGTTGTGCCACTTCCAAGCCTCCCCCAACCTGAGTTTCCTTGTCTATGAAATGGGCTCAGTCATCCCTTTACAGAGCTGTCATGTCAGAGAGGATTCATTTAAAGTGCCAAGCACAGAGTTGTTGTTGTTGTTGCGTGCTGTCAAGTTGGGTCCTATTCATAGCCACCCAATGTACAATAGAATGAAACACTCCCTGACACTGTGCCATGCCTGGCACCATGTCAGTGTTTCTCTGCTATTCATAGGGCTTTCAATGGCTGATTGTTTTCTAAATTGCTTCGGGAGTGGGCTGCCAGGTTCTTCTCCCATTTTTGCAGTGCTGGGGATCAAACCCAGGACCTCAGTGCAGAGCAGCACTCTACCAACTGAGCTACCCCATCCTGAGCACAGAGTAGGTGTTCATTAAATGATAACAGCCATACTTACCTTAAAGGTGAGGCCTGAACGAGGGACATACATGCCCCATGGCCAGCACAGATTCTGGCACAGAGTAAACACTTGATACTTGGTCATCTTTGTGATTATTATTATTGTTGTTGTCATTGTTATTCTTGCCCTGACAGAGTTTGCAGCAAAAATGACCTACAAATGCTTTTGGAAACCTCCCACTGCCCACCCTTCTTTTGTTGTTGTTGTTCTTGTTAGGTGCCCTGGAGTCGGGTCCAACTCATAGCGACCCGCATATGGTTTTCAATGGCTGGTTGTTTTGGGATTGCCTCGGGAGTGGATTGCCATAGTGATTATCATGTTTGCCTCACACGTGAAAGGCCCACAGTTTGAAACCAGATGGGAATAATCCTAACCATTTTCCTTCTCTTATAGCAGCAGGGAATTTGAACCCAGGGCCTTGCACCTGCTACATGAGTGCTCTACCACTGAGCTGCACATCCAGCCCCCTTTTAATTGTTTTTCTTGAGAGAGGGTCTCCCTAAATTGCACAGGCTGCCTATAGCCTCGAACTTGTGATCCCCCAGCCCCGAGTGGATGGGATTACAGTCCTGTGCCATGGCGCCCAGCACCTCCCTCCCACCAGTTTTTTTGCAGTGTTGGGCATGGAACCCAGGACCTCAGGCAAGGACTAGAATCTCTGCACGCTAGGCCAGTGCTCCACCACGAAGTTCCATCCCTGGCCTGCCCTCTACCTGCTAGTTCTTTCTCATAAAATATTTTGGATTTTTTTTTTCAGTACCAGGGGTTGAACCCAGGGCCTTGCGCCTGCATGCTCTGCAAGTGCTGGACCCCTGAGCTGCACCCCCAGGCCATTTTTTTACTTTTTGAGACAGGGTCTCTCTAAATTACGCAGACTGCCTCTGGTCTCGAACTTGCGATCCTCCCGCCTCCGCCTCCCGAGCTGCTGGGATTACAGGCGTGCGCCAGCGCGCCCGGCAAATAGTTTGGATTTTTTTATGTTTAGTTTTATCGAGATGGGTCTTACTACGTAGCTCCGGCTGGCCTCGAACTTGCAATCCTCCTGCCCTAGCCTCCTGAGTGCAGGGATTACAGGTGTACAAACACACCGCGCCCAGGTTTGGGATCTTTTTAGTTCTCACCTTTTCCTCTGCTACCACCCTAGGCCAAATTGCATCATCTCTTGCCTGTGCCTTGTGCTTCACCCGGAACCCCGCTGTGGTGGAACAAGTTGAGCTTATTGCTCCTCGCGGTGAGGGAGAACCCACATGGTGGAGGACCTGTAAAGTGTCCCAGTAAAAGTGTGTTAGAAAGGACATTGTAAGATTTGGACTCCTATGTGGTAATTCGGGGGATGCTTCAAGGAAATGGGGCTTTGCTCTATGCAGAACACTGTCAGAAAGTAGAGATAAGGTTCTGCTTAGGTATTTTCATAAGTCTTATTTATGAGGTAGGAGCAACAAAGCAAGGTGAAGTTGTGACTGAACACAGTAATAGGAACAGTGGCCTGGATTAGCCAGCACCTGGGGATGCTTAGTCATTCGGTGGTTTCTCTAAGGATCTCCCTTGTTTCTGTGTCCAGACAAGGTGGTGGAGCGGTCTTGATTTTTGTCTGGATCTTTCACGGTCGCAACGTTACCTAGGTCTGGGTTGGTGCTCTGTGGGATTATTTATGTTCGAGAACCATCTTCCCATTTATGAACATGAGAACCCCATCGCCCCTCTCTGAGGGCCAGGCCAACTCCCTATGGTCAGGGGCTGCTTTTCTCTCTTCACCTGGAAAAGTGCCCAGCTCACTCATGAGTCTCTTGGCCTTCATTCAATAGCCTTCTAGACTCTTCCCCTACCCTTCCCCCACCCTCTCTTTCTTTCTTTCTTTCCTTCCTTCCTTCCTTTCTTTTCTTTCTTCTTTCTTTCTTTTAACATGGCGACCTTAGTGAATTTTCCCTTTGTTTCTATGGCAGAATAACGTATAGCCAGTGAAATATGAAGTGTACAGGTAGGTGATTCTGTGTATATTTATACACACGTGAAGCCACGCCTACCCAGACGGGGGGGGGGGGCCTCCTTCCCATAGCTCCTTCTGAGACAACACTCTCACAAAGGGAACCTCTGTTCTGATTTCTCTCATCACAAGTTAGTCTTGCCTGCTCTAGACCTCCATATAAACAGAGTGACACAGTATGTTTGCTTTGTTTAAAGCTTTACCTCACACATAGTTTAATTAATTAGTTAATTAATTAAATTTTCAGTACTAGGGGATGAACCCGGGGCCTCACACATCCTTTTGCAAGCGCTCTACCACTGAGCTACAACCCCCACCCCTTTTGACTTTTTTTTTTTATCTTGAGTCAGCGTCTCACTAAATGACACAGGCTGCTTCTGGCTTCGAACTTGCGGTTCTGCTGCCTGTGCCTCCTGAGTCGCTGGGATTACAGGCCTGAGGCACCGTGCCTGGCTCACACAGAGTTTTAGAGATCCACCCGTGCTGATGCACATGGCAGTCACTGGATCATCTCTTGGCCGAGTAGTATTGCATCGACTGAGTCAACTACTTTTGATTTCTCCATTCACTTTTTTTTTCCTTTACAGTGCTGGGGGGGGAACCCCGGGCCCCATGCATGCTAGGCAAGTGCTCTAGCCCTGTGCCACACATGATACCCCCCAACCCAGCCTTCCCTTCACTTTTTTTTTTTTTTTTTTGCACTAACGGGGGTTGAACCCAGCGCCTTGCACTAGCATGCTTTGCAAGTACTGGACCACTGAGCTGCACCTCAGAACCTCCCCCCCCCTTTTTTTTTTTTTACTTTTTGAGACAGGGTCTCACTAAATTATGCAGACTATGCAGACTGTCTCTGGTCTTAAACTTTCGATCCTCCTGCCCCCGCCTCCCGAGTCGCTGGGATGACAGGCGGGCGCCACCGCACCTGGCTTTCCATTCACTTCTTGGTGGACAGTGGCATGAATTTCCCAGATTGATCATTGTTGTTGTTGTTGTTAGGTGCCATCGAGTCAGTATCCGACTCATAGCGACCCTGTGTACAACAGGTGAAACACTAT
Organism: Pedetes capensis; assembly: GCA_007922755.1. Lineage (NCBI taxonomy): Eukaryota > Metazoa > Chordata > Mammalia > Rodentia > Pedetidae > Pedetes > Pedetes capensis. Next base: position 3,619 of record VMDO01020613.1, read on the forward strand.
TGTCAGTGCTTCTTTGCTGTTCATAGAGTTTTCAATGGCAGATTGATTTTTGGGAGGGGGTTGCCAGGTCCTTCTCCCAAGCCTACAGTATCTGGTGTTCCCAGGCAGTCTCCCATCCAAGTACTAACCAGGCCCAACCCTGCTTAGCTTCCAAGATCTGACGGGATCGGATGTCACAGGGCTACGGCTGCAGGCAGATTGATCATATTGGAAAGCAAATCTGAACGTGTCCCCCAACTGACTTAGACCCTCTCAAATGCTCTCCACTTTGCCCAGAATTGATCACATCTCTTCTCGGGGCTCTTTTGTCCATCTTCACCCTTCTCCCCTTGGCCCTGAGCTCTAACACTCTGCTCTCCTCTGTTTGAAAAGTCCCTGCTCCTTCTCACTCACTGCTGTTTTATTTTTCCCCATGTACTGTTTGCAATGTGCTTCGCCTGGCTAAGTCCTTTGGGTCTGACATCCCGTCTCTGATTACCTCTCCAGGGAGGACCAGACCCACTTCTAGGCTCCATCCTTGCTATGTGTGGCGCCCTCCACTCCTTCCTCCTCTCCTTGTAAATAACAGTTTGCATGATCGCTTCTCTGACACTGTCTCCCCCATCAGACTGGGATCTCTGCTGGGACAGGCCCAGGTTCTGTCTCAGTCTTTGGAATCATCCAGACCTCCATGGGGCACACAGTCCACATTCATTACATAGTCACTGAATGCCGATTGGTGAGGAGCCCCTGCCTTTCCTTGCGCCCCAATAGTCCCTCTACCCTCAAACACACACAGACTTTCTCCAGGGGCCCGTCAAGGAAGCTGCCTCCCGCCCTGTCCCTCCTTGGCACCTGCACTGGGCAGGGGCCGCTCTCCTGTGGGTGACGCACCTAGAGGAGGGCTCCGCCCCACAGCGGACGCTGAGTTGGCCTGGTTGGGCAAGGCCACAGTTGCCCCGGGGTAGGTTACTCATCCTGGGCTCAGGTAAGAGGGCCGGGGTTGGGAGGCGGCACACCCAGGGGGGACGCGGAGGGAGCAGGACGCAGCCATGGATCCTGCCAGGAGAGCAGATGCCCAGGCAGTGATCTGGACCACGGCCTGGCTGCTGCTGCTGCCGCTGCTGCTTCAGGAAGGTGGGTCTGCACTGGGAGGGTTGAGGGGGGCTCCCACACCATCTGCAAACAGGGCTCTGGGGAGGATCTCCCACAGTGAGTGGAGAGGCCAGCCGGGAAAGTTATCGACCCTGGGTAAAGCGAGGCTGTGAAGAGTTCTGCTCTGGGCAGAGGGGCTGTGGGCAGAGTCCTCTCCTCTCCAGCAGAGGGGGCTGGGGGATAGAATTCCCCATCCCCATCAAGCCTCGTTGGCCTTGGGAAAAGTTCTCCTATCCGGAGCAGACAACTGTGGGAAGGCATCCCCGCCTGTCCTGGGATGAAGGGCTTCAGGGCAGCGATGTCCTCCCTGGGGCATAGCGTTCTATACGAAGGGATGCTCCCACTGCAGGCATAGGGGGGTGGGAAGGGAAAGGGCCCAGGGCATCTCGGGTCCCTGTTTAATGGGGGTTTCCCCTACTGCTGCTTTGGAAATACCTTTGCAGTAGGGTAGTGTCATCTCGGACTCCCAGGGCTTGGGAAGGGCTGTTTCTGCCTCGAAGGAGGGGGCTTTGACCGGGATCGCTCAGTCCTCCTCGCCCCACCCCGCCAGGAGCGCAGGCTCTGGAGTGCTACAGCTGCGTCCAGAGAGCAGATGACGGGTGCTCTCCGCAGAAGATGAAGGTCGTGAAATGCGCGCCGGGCGTAGATGTCTGCACAGAGGCCGTGGGAGCCGTGGAGACCAGTGAGTGCGACCCGTGGTCCCCGCGCGCCCCTTCCGCCCCTTCCGATTCCTCTAGCCTGGAGATGCCTCCTAACAGCCCTCACCGATTCTCAGTTCTCGTCACACCCTTTTAAGGAGGCCTGATCGCCTCCTTTCAGCTGTGACCCGGACCTGTCAGCATAGCTTTAACTCTTCTTCCAAGAGCTTAGAGTCGTGGGAGGCTCAAAGTTGCGACTTGGGTGGTGGGGGCGGGGACGGACTGGAGAAACCCGGGTCTGGGAAAAGGGCACATCCTGCCGAGACCTCCCTAACTTCTTTCGGTCTTCCTTGCGGGAATCCTTTTCCACCAACCCAGACTCCCCACTATCCAATGGGGCTCTTGGTCATGTGGATTTCTTTAAAAGGGATCCCTTGGGTTCCCAGTCTGGGGTTCCACCCCTCTGACCCACGCCCCGTGGCAGGTTCTTGGTTCCCAGGTTCAGGTTTCTGTGGAATCCTTTCGTTCCACAGGCGGGCAAGGAGCTCCCTTAATCCTCTAGTCTGAGGCCACGCCCCCTGGGAGGCCCCTTCCCAACTCTGACCCTGCGCCTCTTTTCTCAGTGTCTGGGTTGACTCCCTCTAATGTGGCTTTCTAAGGATCTGCCTCTTTGGCCCTGCCGGACCCTATCTCCGCTTTTGGCCCTCTGCCTTTGAGTCTGTCCGGTGTTGGCCAGAAGTCTGTCCCCTCAGACTCTGCTCTTTGAGGCTCCGCCCCTCTGTGATCTTAACCCTCCCACCACACACACCCCCGCCTCGGCCTGTGGCTAGAGGCAAGCGGATCCGCGCTTCTTATATCCTCCTACTGGGTCCTCGCGGCCCCGCCCCTCCAAAGGCCACGCCCTCCCATGACCCTGCCTCTTATACCCTCTTACTTGTCTCTCGCGACCCCGCCTCTCCGGGGCCCCGCCCTCCAGTGACCCCGCCTCCCCACCTCTGCAGTTCACGGGCAATTCTCGGTGGCAATCCGGGGCTGTGGTTCGGGACTCCCCGGCAAGAATGACCGTGGCCTGGACCTTCACGGGCTCCTGGCCTTCATTCAGCTGCAGCAGTGCGCCCAGGACCGATGTAACGCCAAGCTGAACCTCTCCTCGCGCGGGCTCAACCCTGCAGGTGCGTGGGGACGGGGCCGAGGCCTGGGGGCGGAGCCACATCAGAGCTCCGAGCTGGGGAAGTGGCCCGGGTACCCAGCTTGGGCTGGGGCTGGACCACGCTCCCAGGGCGGGGTTGAAGACACCTGACCGCGGGCACCATCTGTGCACCTTGGGGTTGTGCAGAGGGCGGGGCTATGGCTCGGGGGCGGAGTCATGGGTGCCGTGGGCCACGCCCTAGGGGCGGGGCCGGGGCTGAGCTGCTGTTCCCTAGGTACTTGGGGGGCTGAACCCAGGCCCTCGCCAGTGCTTTGCAAGCGCTCTGCTACTGAGCTGCAGCCCCAGCCTTCTTTTTCTTTTATTTTGAGGCAGGGTCTCGCTGGGTCGTGCAGGCTGTCTCTGGCCTCGCCCTCCTGTCTCTGACTCCTGAATCGCTGGGATGACAGGCGTGCGCCACTGTGCCTGGCCCCAGCCTTCTTGACCCATTGCTCCCTGCGCTCTCCCCTCGCAGGCAATGAGAGTGCGTACGACCCCAATGGCGCCGAGTGCTATAGCTGCGTGGGGCTGAGCCGCGAGGACTGTCAGGGGACAGCGCCGCCCGTCGTGAGCTGTTACAACGCCAGCGACCGCGTCTACAAGGGCTGCTTCGATGGGAACGTCACCTTGACTGCAGGTGAGTGAGCCCTGGAGCTCTGGATCTATAGGAACTGGCTTCCTCCAAAGGCTTCTTCCACCTCCTATGCGTTCTGGGAACTGTGCTGGTGCTAAAATGCTTGTCTTGTTCTAGAGCATCATGGGAAATTGTCCCATGACCAGTATAGCGTGGGGTTCTATCCTAACGTTTCCACAGACCCCTGCCAAGTACAGAATGGAAGAATATGTAGTGGAAAATGTATTTAAGCTTCTAAGCTTGTGCAGGGGGAACCTAGTTCTTCTTCTTTTTTTATGGTCCAAGGAAAATATAAGTTTGCTTTATTTTCAAACAATAACTTCCTTATGTTGGAGCACTAGCCAAAATTCAACACTGATATGAATATAATTTTTTAGTTCTTGTTGTTAGGTGCTGTTGAGTTGGTGTCCAACTCATAGCGGCCCTATCTACAACAGGCGAAACACTACTGTCAGTGTTTCTCTGCTATTCATAGGGTTTTCAAGGGCTGATTGTTTTTTGGGAGTGGGTTGCCGGGTCCTTCTCCCAAGCCTATAGCACATGGTGTTCCCAGGCAGTCTCCCATCCAAGTGCTAACCAGGCCTGACCCTGCTTAGCTTCCAAGATCTGACCAGATCCGACACCACAGTGCTATGGCTGCAGGCCTGTTCTTTGACCATTGAAGAGTATTGAATCCCAATCTAAGACTTTATTCCAAGACAAACCTGTAGTTCAGGCTACACACTTCCCCCCTCAAAGCACCGTATAGGAAGTGTGGTCCCCCTGCACCAAAGACAGCGAGACAGTGTTTCATAGGGTGGAACCCCAGGTGAGATTTTTGGATTAATGAATGCAAAGCACTTTGCCCCATTTGGGGGCTCTCTGCTCTTGTCTTTCTCCGGATGCTACTATATTTCATTCTGGCTGTGATAACCTCCGTCCATCCAACCACTGGCCTTTCTGTGTCTCCCTCCTGCAGCTAATGTGACTGTGTCTTTGCCCGTCCGGGGCTGCGTCCTGGATGAGGCCTGCACCCGGGATGGCGTGACCGGCCCAGGGTTCACCCTAAGCGGCTCCTGCTGTGAGGGGTCCCGCTGCAATGCTGACCTCCGCAACAAGACCTACTTTGCCCCTCGAATCCCACCTCTTGTCCTGCTGCCCCCTCCAACCACTCGGACCCTGGCCACTCCAGCTCCAGCCACCTCTGTCACTGCGTCCACCCCAGCCCCAACAACCCACAGCTCGACCACCAAACACACCCCAGCCCCAACCAGCCACACTCCTCCCCAGGAAGTAGAACCCGAGAACGCCCACGAAGAGGAGTCAAGGCCACTTGGAGGTGCCACAGGCCACCAGGACCGCAGTAATTTGGGGCAGTACCCCTCCCAAGGTGGGGCCCAGAACCCCCCTAGTAAAGGCTCTGCAGCTGCTGGGGCTGCATTGACAACTCTGCTGGCCATCGCTGCGGGTGCCCTCTTGTGAGCTTTCACCCTGAAACTTCCCTGTCCCCTGTACTTCCCAGGCCTGGGGTACCACCTCTCCTCATTCTTTTCGTTTCCCATCACTGGACTGGGCTGGCCCAGCCCCAAACCTTGCAACTTTCGCCCCACATCATTAGCTCTGGCTGCACTGGCTTGCGGCTTCGGGAAATAAAGTCATTGTTGTATATACACCGCTGGGGTGTCCTAGCTTATGGAGACAGTAATTGTGTCCTACCATGGTGCCCAGGACAGAATGAGAGACGTCTGCTGTCCAGGGAGGGCTGGAGAGCGAGGAACCTTGCAGCCAGGCTGGAATATGGGAGGCGTCTAGAACAGCGGCTCCCAGCCCTGAGCATTGCTGCCGCCTGGCCTGCTGTGAGAATCGCCTCTGCCCTCCCCTCTAGACTGTGAACGCCTCCGGGATGGGGACTGTGCCTTACGCCTCTGGGTACCCAGTTTCCAGGACAAATGGCTTCAATAAAGATTTCATTGCTTTGTAGAGTGCTTTCCAGGGTGGCTTCATCTCATTCTTCCTGACCATCACAATTTTTCTTTTCTTTTTTTTTTTTTTTTTGAGACAGGGGCTTCCGGTGCAGCCCAGGTTGGCTTCAAACTTGCTATCCTCCTGCCTCTGCCTCCTGGTGCTAGAATCACAAAATCACAGTAACCTTTTTTTTTTTTTCTATACTGGGGTCTGAACCCAGAACCTCATGCATATTTTGCAGGTGCTCTGCCACTGAGCTCTATCCGTAGCCCCACCCAACCTTTTTTTCAATTGAGACAGGGCTTCGTTAAGTTATGCAGGCTGCGTCTGGACTCGAGTCTGCACTTGAATCTGTGATCCTCCTGCCTCTGCCTCCAGAATCACTGTGATGACAGGCATGTACCACCACATCTGGCATGACAATAACCTCTTAAAGCTGCTGAGCTAGCACTGGCCTACCAATGAAACACTCCCTGGCATTATGTCAGTGCTTCTCTGCCATTCATAGGGTTTTCAATGGCTGATCGTTTTTGTGATTGTGTTTTTGGGAGTGGGCTGCCCATACTTCCCCATTTTGGGGGGTGCTGGGGATTGAACCCAGAGATTCAGAGGGTGGAGAGGAGTGCTATCTCAACTGAGCTAAACCCCAGCCCCTTTTTATAAATTCTTGTTGTTGTTAGGTGCTGTTGTGTCCCACTCATGGCAAGTCTCATAGGATTTTCAATGGCTGATTGTTTTGGGATTGCCACGGGAGTGGATTGTCATGTCCTTCTCCCATTTTTATGGTGCTGGGAGTCAAACCTGGGACCTCAGAGACTGCAGAGTGGCGCTCTACAAACTGAGCTAAATCCCAGCCTCTTTTATAGATAGAGAAGCTGAACTCTAGAGCCACCACCCTAAAGGGAATCCTGGGTGGTTTGAGCTGCTATTATCTCTTGGCTCTAGTGACTTGTGAGTGGTCCCACTAGGGAGGAGAAGACCAGGAGAAACCATTAAGTTGCATGGAGGGGTGAAGGGGGCTCAGCAAGCTAGGGAGCAGAGGAGAGCTTTGTCCAATGGGTTTTTATCCCCTCCCCAGGCCCTGCCCTCCTCCCCAGCCATCTGGTTTATGAAGAGTCATCCATGGCCTCCCACTGTCCAAAGGGGCCAAAGATGCTGCTGTCAGGTTTTGCTTCTGTGACGAGGACTTAGGTCTGAGTCTTGCTTCTACCTCTGCCCAATCAGAGGAAGCCTCGTCCTAGAGAGGAGGAGCCAGGTTTAGAAATGAGTGGTCCTATTACACTTTGTGACTGCTTGTTGAGCAGGAGACAAGATATGGGCAATGGTGAGATAGTAATAATAATAATAAAATGGCCAATATGGTTATTAATCCTGGGGAATAGCATGTTTTGTAATATTTGTAAGATGATAGTAAATAAAGATCATAGTAGCAAGGTAGACAATAATAGCATGAGCCATCATTACTTAATGCTTGTACTGAATGTCGTACATATAATATGTGGCTAGCCAGTAACATCAGTAACAGTAATTGTAGTCACAGAAATATTGTTGTTGTTAGGTGCTGTCAAGTCAGTGTCCAACTCAACGGCCCTGTGTACAATAGGCAAAACACTACTGTTAGTGCTTCTCTGCTATTCATAGGGTTTTCAATGGCAGATTGATTTTTGGAAGTGGGTTGCCGTGTCCTTCTTCCAAGCCTACAGCACTTGGTGTTCCCAGGCGGTCTCCCATCCAAGGACTAACCAAGCCTGACAGAAATATTAGCTGTTTAAAAGTCTTGCCAGATAACCAGGCCTATGCTAGGGGTATCTGCACCCACCACCTCACTAAATTTCTCACCTATATCCTCAGATGGGACAGGGAAACTGAGGCTCAGAATGGTGAAACGATTAGCCCACATTAAGTTGTACACCCATTATGTGCCAGGTAATGTTTGAAGTGCTACACTTGGAATGTTGTTGTTGTCAGGTGCCGTCGAGTCGGTATCCAACTCATAGCGACCCTCTGTACAACAGCGGAAACACGATTATCGGTGCTTCTCTGCTGTTCATAGGGTTTTCAATGGCAGATTGATTTTTGGGAGGGGGTTGCCAGGTCCTTCTCCCAAGCCTACAGCTTCTGGTATTCCCAGGCGGTCTCCCATCCTGGTACTAACCAGGCCCGACCCTGCTTAGCTTCCGAGATCTGACAGAATCGGATGCCACAGGGCTATGGCTGCAGGCTACACTTGGAATAGTGGTTTTTTATTTTTTATTTTGAGGAAAGTTCTCTCTAAGTTGTTCAGGCTGCTTCTGGCCTCCATCCTGTGCTCCTCCTGCCTCGGTCTTGGGAGTTGCCGGGATTGCATGCGTGGGCCACAGCACCCAGCTAGGATTAATGTATTTGATCTCCTCAGCCATCCCATGAGTTATTTATCCTTGGTGTTTTATAAGATGAGGAAACCAGGCACAGGAAGTTTGAGAAACTCAACCCTGGCCAGCCAGCTAATGAGTAGTGAAGACTGCATTTGAACCCAGGCAGACTGGTTTGACAGAGCAACACAACTGTAACCTTAATGTGGGCCCCAGCTTGACTTAACTTTAGATAGGTTTCTTCCTGCCGGTAGGTGCCTGACTACCTTCTGACCTGGAGCCTAAAAATCCAGATGGCCGAACCACAGAGGCACCTGACCTTCCTTTTTTAGAGCATATACTTCATTTTTTATTTTTATTTTTTGTGGTGTTGGGGTGTTGACCCCAGGGCCTTGGTCTATCCCTGAGCTGTACCCCCTGCCTCCCTTTTTATCTTATATCTTGAGGCAAGGTCTTGCTAAGTTACGCAGGCTGCCTTTGGCCTCAAACTTCCGATCCTCCTGCCTTAGCTTCCCGAGTTGCTGGGATTACAGGTGTGCACCCCTGTGCCTGCTCTAGAGCATGTACTTTAAATAAGGTCTGTGAATTCTTTTTCTGCTCTTAGGAGGTGCGTGTGAATCTCAAATCTCTTGCCAGTTTACAACAAAGGACATGTCTTTCTCAGGGACCTGATAGCATGTCTGAAATGTAAACATCAAAAGAGAGACTGGGGACGTGAGAGGGTAACGGGGTGCGGAGAACATGAGCAATGGAAAATTTCCATCCTTGTCATAATGAAGCTCATTAAATTGTGCACTATCTACAAAATTGCTAAAGAAAAAAGAACCAATGAGAGAGAGAGAGAGAGAGAGAGAGCCAGCATGAGCTAACGCATGTGAGCTGGTGTGCTGGCACAGACTCGACTGCACTCAGGAGGCTGAGACAGGGGGGTTTTGAGTTCAAGGCCAGCCTGAGCTGCATGGTGAGACCCTGTCTCAAAACGAACAAATGAATCAATCAATCAAATTTAGAAGGAGACAGTGCTCCTATTTCCCAGCTGCCATAGAGTGGAGAGCTGACCTTTGATAGTTGCCTTGCGCTGAGTTATATCTTCATGACCTCTTATGTCATAAAGACACAAGAAGTTTCCTCTTCCTTTTGGAAAGCCGGTTTGCAAACACAGGTGCCCTCAATCTCCCTCCCACCTTGACTCTATCTGGGATCATAGACATTCATTTTATACTTTGAGTTATAACCCAATACTACTTTATTTCGTTTTTCAAAAACCCAGTCCTACTTTATTTATTTTGTTGTTCCGGCTTTGGCTGTTGAGCTGACTCCAATGTCCCTTGGACATTCTGCTGTCAATGTGGGTTCCCTCTGTGGTGTGCCCACTGAAGTCCTGTTTATAGGTTTTAACATTAGCGGGGATGTTTACAGCCTGTTTCACATACGTATGGTTCAGGGGTCGTGCAGAGATTTGGGCAGAGTTTGTGAGAAGAATGTTGGCTTCTCTCTTTCTTCATCTTTCCTTCCTGGAGTTTCTCCCGATGCTTTCTACCCTTTTTTGTCACCATGAACTCTGTCACTTGATTCAAAGGCAGTGAGACTGCAGATTTCCATCCATGGCACCCACTGCAATCTCCCCGGGGTCCAAAAGCCATAAAAAGTTGGAAATGCAGTGAATGCTTCTCTGTTCTCTCAACTGTGGACACCATCCTACTTTTGCCTATTTTTGGTCATGCTCCAGTGCCATCAGGTCATTGTTTTTAATAATTCTGTAGAGTTAATACTTGCTAATTGAGGGAAGCCTGCAGTCATAGCCCTGTGGCATCCGATCCTGTCAGATCTCGGAAGCTAAGCAGGGTCGGGCCTGGTTAGTACTTGGATGGGAGACTGCCTGGGAACGCCAGGTGCTGTAGGCTTGGGAGACGGACCCGGCAACCCACTCCCAAACATCAATCAGTCATTGAAAACCCTATGAACAGCAGAGAAGCACTGACAATAGTGTTTCCCCTGTTGTATGTAGGGTCGCTATGAGTTGGATACTGACTCGATGGCACCTAACAACAACAACAACTGAGAGAAGGTAAATGCAATACACTCCTCTATTGCCAGAGCCTCTTGGCATGATTTACCTTTTTAAAATTGTACTCTGAAATAGCCGCAAACCAGAAACAAGCAAAATGTCCATCGATGGGAGTGGATAAACAAATTTGTGGTATATCATCACCATGTAATACTCCTCAGCAACAAAAAAGAATGATCTGCTGATATGTGAAATGGTGTGGGTGAATCTCAGAATAATTCTGGATGAAAGCAGCCAAACAAAAAAGGATGTAGTGAGATTTTGACCCATAAAACTCTAGAAAATGGAAATTTTTCTCGTGATCCAAAGCAGATCAGTGGTTGCCTGTGAGGTGAGGATGGGAAGGGGTTTGTGGGGAGGCACAGCGATGTCACAAAGGGCAAAAAAACACCTTTAGGGGTGATGGTTTCACATCTGTATACATAGATCAAACTTACTGATTTGTGTGTGGTCAGCCCTCCACATCTGTAGAGGTTGCATCTGTGGATTCAACCAGCTGGGGATGGAAAAATATTCAGAAAAAAGTTGCATCTGTACTGAACACATCCAGACCTTTTCTTATCATTTTTCTCTCGACAATATAGTGTAACAATGCTTTCCATAGCATTTCCATTGTATTAAGTACGACAAGTGATCTAGAGATGATTCAAAATATAGTAGATGATGTGGGTATATTACCTACAAATACTATACCATTTTATACGAGGGACCTGAGCATCTTCGGAATTTGCTATCTGCAGGGCCAAGTAGGCTGTCCTGGGACCCATTTCCAGAGGACACCAAAGGATGATTGTAATTTAAATCGATGTAGTTCATTATATGTCAATTATACCACAATAAAACTACTGAAAACTGAATAAATAAATAAGCTCCAACTTCCATCCTTCCCAACCTTAAAGTTCATTCAATCATTATAATCACTCTTTTGCATACAGTCTCAACTCCCCAATTTTGTCCTATAAGTCTATGCCATTTATTATGTGTCGATTATACCACAATAAAGCTATTGAAAAATAAAATACTTTGACACAGCAACAGAAGAGAAGGAGTGTCTGGGCTCATGTTAGCTGTGTGTGGGAGCTGCGGATGTTTTATTCTATGGAGTGTTTTTCTTCTGTAGAGGTTTTCTTCATCTGTCAATGTTTTCTTCTGTGGAAGTTTTCTTTCGTAGATATTTCTTCTGTAGAAGTTTTCTTCCGATGGCTTCAGTTCTCTTAGTGAAGAAGCAGTGTCATCAGCGGGGAAGGATGAAGTTGAAGTGGGCTGTAATGAGCAGGATTGTCTGAAAGCAACTTGAGAGCTCCTTTGCATTGCTTAGACATTGGGCCAGCTGGGATGGGTGGGGAGATGATGTTCCTTCACCTTTTCTCCCAGTAGGAAGAGCTACACCCATACTCAATTTCACAACAGGCTGATTACTTCCTCTTCTAAGAGGTGTAGCCATAACATTCCGTGAGCCTCAAGCTCAACTGGTAGTTCTCACAACCAGCTGGCAGTGAATCCTGATTCCATGGCAGCCCTGTGGACTCTTTCCTCACTGAGAAAGTAGCTGTCACAGGGGGAGAGGTGTGAGTTCTCCACAAACGTTGGGTATCCAGTGTGCTTCCTTCCCTTTCCAAAGGGACAGTGGGAGAAGCTTTGGGATGAGTTCAGAAGGTACGCCCCAGGGGAGTAGGTGAGTGACCTCTGAAAGTCTAGGCTGATGCCTAAGTAGAATTAAGGGCCCCCTGGAGCTTATGAATTCAACCTGTTTGAAATCATGAATTCAGCTGGGTGTAGTGGCACAAACCTGTAATCCCGGTCCTCAAGAGGCTGAGGCAGGAAGATCATGAGTTCAAGACCAGCCCGAGCTACTTAGTGAATTCAAGGCCAGGTTGAGCTACGTGGTGTGATCCTGTCTGAAAACAAAACAAAACAAACAAACAAAAAGCAACAAAAATCATATATTTAAAGTAAAACTTTGAAGCAGAGTTATGTGATTTGATTTTTTTCTCCAGCTTTGGTCACTTACACAGGGACAGGCACTGAGTGGTAAAAAGTTGGATATTTCCAGACTGCCTTGTGAATAGGACAAAATTGGGAGTTGAAAGCATATGCAAAATAGTGATTATAATGATTGAGTGGACTTTAAATTTGGAAAGGAGGGAGGTTGGGGGCTGAGGGATTTGATAGACCATTTGTGCCCTGTGCTGGCAGAGGGGACACTTAAGGCTTCTAACAATAGTGGCTAATTGCCAACACCTTATCCAATCATATTTCATGGGATTACATGTAATATGGGATTACATCATAGTAATTTTGTGCGCCTGTGCCAGTCTGTGTCCTGCAATCTCAGTCTGTTTCCATTCTGATTCTGGTCACCCTGGCTTGGCCTAACACTAGCCAAGTGCTCTATCACTGAACTGTACCCCCAGCCCCAGTTCTTGTCTTTTTTGTTTGTTTGTTTTTTACTTTTTTGGTGGTCCTGGGGAGTTGAACCCAGGGCCTCATGCATGCTTTGCAAGCTCTCTACCACTGAGATACACTCTAATCCGATATTTTATTTTTTATCTTGAGACAGGGTCTTGCTAAGTTATGCAGGCTGCCTCTGGCCTCGAATCTGAGATCCTCCTGCCTCTGCTCCTGAGTCACTGGGATTACAGGCAAGAGCCATCGCACCTGGCCAGTTCTTTTCTTCTTAAAGAGGCAGTATGGTGGGATACTTAAGAGCTTGGATTTCAAAACCACACTGCCTGCATTCAAATCTTGTTTTTGCCAGCTACCATCGTGGCAACATGGGCAAGTAATTCAAGCTTTCTGTGCCTCGATTTTTTCATCTTTAAAACAGAGGTGATCTAGAAGGTAAGAAAATACGCAGATTGGGGAAATGTTTGGCCAGCTGCATCTTCCACCACTTACTCATTTCTCTAGTCTTTTCACTTTGGTTTTCAACTTTTCCTTCGCCCTCACTTGCCTGTCTTTCTTTCCTAGTCTCCACCCCCCCACCCCACCCGCCCCAGGACCTATCATTAGCATAGATTTAGTTGTCAATCTGCTACAATTGCCTTCTGAGTGCTATGCCCAGTGTTTAAAGTGTTTAAAATAGAACAGCTAGGCCTGGTGGCACACACTTGCAACCCCAGCATTGTGGAGGCTGAGGCAGGAGGATTGAGTGTTCAAGGACACCCTGGACTACATAGCAAGTTTGAGGCCAGCTTGGGCTACAGAGTGAGACTCTGTCTCGAAAACAAAATAGAATATTGTTTGGCTGTTCTAGATTGTATTCCTAAACTCCTAGTTATGCTTTCTGCTAAAAGGCCAGGTTCTGTAAAACTTCAGTGTTCTCTGATTAGACTGGACATAGCTTTAATATGTCTTTATGAGCTTTATCTGCAAAACAAGCTGGAGAAAGGTGAAAAAGGAGCACGAGAAGGAGCAATAACCTGAAGAGTAATTGCATTGAAAAGCCACAAAGGGGAAGATGACAAATTCTCTTCTATGTGTTCCTTTTTTTTTTTTTTTTTAAACAAAGTTTGAGCTTTGAGGTCCATACGTGAGAAATCACTTTTAACATCAGACAGGGTTTGTTGGGGACAAGGCGGGTATGACAAGGGACAGGGTGGGTCTGCTGAAACTGGCCTTGCTGGTTTCTCTTCTTCCCAGGTGTGTGTTTTTAATGAAGGGCTTATTTAATTTTAATTACATAAGTAGCACAGGAATACTTTCTCATTGCAAAACATTTTTTTTAAAGCCCCTTTGAGGAATGGGCCATCAATCCATTGTTGGGGGCAAAAAGGGGAATTTGAAGTGCAATTTGGAAACGTCTTTCAAAATGACAGATGGACATCCCATTTGAACCTCGGGGATTTGTCTAAAAGGTGTTGATTGACTCCTATGGTTGGCATGAGTTCTGCCCAAGGATATTAATTGTAGTAGTGTTTGTAATGGCGAAACAAAATGAAACAAAACAAAAAACAAACAAAAAGTAGGGACAGGGTAAGTGTTCATCAGGAGGGGACTAGTTAATCGAATGGTAGTACATGGAGACAGCTTGAAGATTTATGAGCATTAATAACCACCCAGATGAGGCTGGGTGCGGTGGCACACATCTGTCATCCCAGGGACTCAGGAGGTGGAGGATCATGAGTCCCGGGCCAGGGTCTGTCTGTGTAATTTAGCGAGACCCTGTCTCAAGATAAAAAGTAAAAAATGGGCTGAGGGTAGAGTGCTAGGAAAGTAAGTATTAGGCCCTGGGTTCAACTCCTAGTACTGCCAAAAAAAAAAGTTAATTTGTCCCTGACACAGGAGCTGTAGTAGAGAGTGGTATTGTTGTTAGGTGCTGTCAAGTCAGTGTCCAACTCCTAGCGACCCTATGTACAACAGGCGAAATACTATTGTCAGTGCTTCTCTGCTATTCATAGGGTTTTCAATGGCAGATTGTTTTTTGGGAGTGGGTTGCCATGTCCTTCTCCCAAGCCTACAGCACCTGGTGTTCACAGGCGGTCTCCCACCCAAGTACTAACCAGGCCCGACCCTGCTTAGTTTCCAAGATCTGATGGGATGGGACGCTACAGTCGTACAGCTGTAGGCCATAGAGAGTAGGCTGTTGGTGTTGTAGGTGCCATCGAGTCAGTGTCTGACTCATAGCAACCCTACGTACAACAGAAGAAACGCTATTGTTAGCGCTTCCCTGCTATTCATAGGGTTTTCAACAGTGGACTGATTTTGGGGGATGGGTTGCCAGGTCCTTCTCTCTAGAGAGTATAGAAAAGGTTTATTAAAAGATAATATACCTTTAAGGAATAATTACTGGGAAAACTGAGGCACCTGGAGAAGCTCAGGGAGACCTGCAAGAGAACTTGGAATAACCTGGGTTCTCTGGGTGAACTGGCAGAAGGAGGTTTCTGTTCCCAAGGGGAAGGTAAAGTCGGCGTGAACAGGGAAGTTAAGCAGGCTTTCGGAAGGAAAGGCGCCTTGGATAGACAGAGAAGGTGTCCGCTGGAGAGAAGGGAGAGGCGTGCACGTGGCTGCCAGAGAGAGAAGAGAAGAACAGCAGGTGAGGAGCAGAGAGAAGGGAAGGGAGGAAGCCAAGAGAGCAGAAGAAAGAGTGAGTGGAAGAAGAGAGAGTTGGTGCACGTTCCCTTTAGCGTTCTTCAAAGTGGGGCATGCCCAGAGTGACTCAGCCTGGGGTGCCCAGCTCTGGGTGCCTAGTGTGACATGGGCCTAGGGTCTTTGTTTTGTAAATGGCTCAATGGCTTGGATTAGGTTGTGGGAGCCATGTTGTTGTTGTTGTTGTTGTTGTTGCTAAGGGCTGGTGAGTCACGTTCGACTCATAGTGACCCTGTGTACAACAGAACGAAACACTCCTGACGCTGTGCCATGCCCAGCACTATGTCAATGCTTCTCTGCTATTCATAGGGTTTTCTTTCTTTTCCTTTTTTTTTTCTTTTTTTGGTACTGGGGGTTGAACCCAGGGCCTCACGCTTGCATGCTTTTGCAAGTGCTGTACCACTAAGCTGTACCCCCAACCCATTTCTTTTTCTTTTTTTTTTTTTTTTTTTACTTTTTTGAGACAGGGTTTCACTAAATTTTGCAGGCTGCCTCTGGTCTCAAACTTGCAATCTTCCTGCCTCTGCCTCCCTTGTCAATGGAATTATAGGTGTGTGCCACTGTGCCTGGTTTCATGGGGTTTTCAATAGCTGATTGTTTCAGGAGTGGGTTGTGAGGTGCTTCTCCTGGTTTTTTGGGTCTGGGGATCCAAGCTGGGGCTTCAGAGAGTGCAGAGCGGCACTCTACCAACTAAGCTAAACCCCAGCCCCAGGGGACCCATAGGTGGATTCAGTGTTCTTAGAGGTTTGTCTCCCACGTGGCTTCATCCATCGTGGCTGAATCCAGAAGCCATTTATCTCCTTTTCCTCCGTGCCGGCTACATAGTCTCTTTACTAAACTCTCCTGAATTACTCCATTGGAGTTTGCTGTTTGTTTCCTGCTGGGACCCAGGGAGTCTGTAGCAGGTGGAATTTCCTAAGTATCTGTAGGAAATAACTGATTTAATCCACCTGACAACCCTGGGTAGAGACAGAGCTCTGGCTAGGGTATGACACTTGCTCTGAGTTTCAGAATGAACAAGTGACCCACCCGGGATTCAAATTTGTAGGTGTCTAACTGTTCAAGAACAGCTGGGAGTCAAGGATGGGGTTGTAAGCCCAGCAGTCTGGTTGGTGTTTTGGCAGGGTCCTCTGGTGGCGTGGAGGAGCATTGTCAGCTGACAGTTTGCGTCCAGAGCTATTTGGGTAATGCATTTACACCAACGTTCAGCTAAGTCTTCCAAAGAGACATCAACAAATGGGCTCTGCTTGTGTTTCTAGGATGGCTTCTTGGAGGAGGTGACATTGGAGAGGGGCCCTAAAGAACAAGTAGCAAATGCAAAAACCTTCCTTCCTTCCTTTCTTCCCTCCCTGTCTCCTTTCTTTCTTTTTTGTGGTACTTGGAGGCTGAACCCAGGGCCTCTCGCATCCTTTGCAAGTGCTCTACCACTGAGCTGCCCCTCCATCCCCTTTTTTATTTTTTAAATCAAGAAAGGGTCTCTCTAGGTTATGCAGGCTGCCTCTGGCCTCAAACTTGCAATCCTTCTCGCCTCCCGAGTTGTTGGTATTCCAGGCACGCCCTATGCCTGGAGATTCCATTTTTATATTGATAACTCCTACAGGTTCTAACTGCTATTATCTCATTTGAAACATGGACGATGTAAGGCACAGGGAGGTTAACTCAGGTAGAGATGGGTTTCAAATCCAAGCACTGTGGCTTCAGGATCTGAGTAGGGAGCAACCAGTTTTCTGTAGCAGTTAGATACCATAATGCTGTGTAACAAACCACCCCCGTGCTCAGTGTAATTTATTTTGCTTGCTCATTTTCAGATGGGCATTTGAAGCTGAGGTTGGCTGCATGATTCTTCTGGACTCCACTGAGCTTGTTCATAAATCTGGGGGTCCACTGTTAGCTAATCTAAGTTGGTCTTGGTGACAATGACTGGAACAACTTTGGTCATGCTCCCCACAGCTCTCATCTCCCAGTAAGCTCGCCTGGGCTTGTTCTCATGGAGGTGCAAAAGAACAAATGGAAATGTTCAAGGACACTCCATGGAGGCTCGGGCTTGAAACTGGCATGGTGTCTCTTCTGTTTCAGCTGTTAGTAAAGCCAAGTCACATGGCCAAACTCAGAATCACAGAACTATAAAATCACACGGTACAGCTGGGCATGGGGGTGCGCACCTGTGACCTCAGCGCTCTGGGAGGAGGAGGCAGGAAGATCGTGAGTTCAAAGCCAGCCTGGGCTACATAGTGAGACAGTCTCAAACAAACGAACAAAAGAACAAACAAATTAGGGCTCAAAGGGCATGAAAACAGGGAGAGGGGGACAATCGGGGTCAGCAGGACAATCCACCATGGTTCCCATGATTTCCAAAGTTCTTGGGCTCCACTCCCAGGCATGAGAGTCAGAGGCCATTTGAGAGGGGACACCAGAGGGCTCCCACGTATGACTTCTTTGAAGGACACTCCCTGATTCAGGATGGACAAGGTTTGTGGGAAAAGGAAAACAAGTGGGAGAGGGTGGATCTGCAAAGAAGCTGCTGGGTCTGCATTTCCTGTTTAGTGTGACTGTCCCCAGGAAGCTGGCAGGAAGCTTAGAAGGAATTCACACTGGCTGGTCTCTGGGGAGTAAATGCTTTGCCATTATTTGATCTTACTGTATTACCTAGTTTGGGTTTTAAAAAACCTGTTTTTCAATTATGTACCTACTCCCTTATTTCTTCATTTTTGCCTTTAGCTCCACTAAACGTAGTGTAGATGAAATTGTGTATCCCAAGATCTCCTGAAGAACTCATTTCAAAATCTTTTCTCATAGCTCTTGTATAGTCTCCAGGCCTCCTAAGCCTGGATTCCATCTTTCAGCAGAAGCTGCTGAAATATCACCGCAGTACTGTGAAGCCATGACTATGATTATCTCCATTTTATAAGCAAGGGAAATTGAGTGGTTTGCATAACCAAGTTTCCCAAGAAAACTGGATGCTTGTAAAAATGATCAGCCTGCGTGGTTCTAGCACTTCCCTGAGTAGAATGAGCTGGCTGGGCTGTCTGTCACCGGCAGATTAGAGGCAGCTATCTTGGCACAGGAACTGAGGCAGGGATCCGGCCCACTCCCATCTCTCTGGCACCCCAGGACGTAGAATGGGGGGACTGGACTTGTCCATGGCTATCATCCTTACAGTATCTTTGTGCGTGGATTTTCCCTGGTTCTGTCTCCCACAGTGACTTCCTGGCCCTCAGGGCTCACGGGCTTTGAGAGGCTCACGCTGTAACAACACTGAAGCTTTTACAGCTACTCTGGCAAATCCAAAATGCTGGACATGTGTCATTCAATCCTCATTTTGGAATCGTCACTAAAGGTCCTTTGACTCCCTACCTGAGGCTACATTTAGGAGATTTGTCATCACTCAAGATGCATTGGATTGTTCATTAGTTTCTGTGTGTTTTACCAATCAGAGCTTCATTTGTCTGGTCCTTGGTCTCTGAGCAGTGGGAGAGACTGGTAATCCCAGGCATTAAGTGATATGTATGTTGTGGTTCAGTGTCATTGAGTAGGGTCTGACTCACAGCAACCCTATGTACAACAGAACAAAGCACTGTTCAGCACAGTGGCATGCACATGATCTTTTTGTTTAGGCCCATTGTTGCAACCATTGTGTTGCTTCTCATTTTGAGTGGTGCCACATCAACAAAAGGAGGCCCCAGGGGCTTTATTTACTCCATTTCCATTATTAAGGTTGACTGTACTTTGAGGAGGCAACTCTTCCTCAGTTGTTTCTTTAATGCCTGCAGTCTGAGGGGCTCATTCCTTGGCACTATATTTGACAGTGCGCCTCTGCTGTTTGTAGGGTTTGCTTGCTTGTGTGCCTGCCTGCCTTTCTTTCTTGCTCGCTTGCTTTCTTGCTTTCTTTTGCAGTATTTGGGGATTGAACCCAGGGCCTCATATATGCTTAGCAAGCACTCTACTACTGAGATACACCCTGGGCCCAGTTTTTATGTTTTATCTCGAGACAGTGTCTTGCTAAATTACACAGGCTCCCTCTGTCCTTGAACCTGTGATCTTACTGCCTTTGCCTCCTGAGTGGCTGGGATTACAGGCATGAGCCATGGCATCTGGCACTTCATAGGGTTTTCAGTGGGTAATTGTTTGGGGAGTGGGCTGCTGGGTCCTTCTCTTTAGCCTTAGTCTGGAAGCTCAGGTGAAACTTGTCCACCATGGATGGCCCTGCTGCTATCTGAAATACCAGTGGCATAGCTTTTAGCATCACAGCAACATGCAAGCCCTCACAGCACAACAAGCTGACAGACATGTGGGATATATCTATATCTGTATCTATATCTATCTATAGCTATGTGTGTGTGTGTGGGGGGGAGAGAAACAGGGTTGGGGTTTAGCTCAGTTGGTAGAATGATACTCTACTCTCTGAGGCCCTCAATTTGATCCCCAACACTGCAAAAATGGGAGAAGGACCTGGCAGCCTACTCCTGAAACAATCTGGAAACATTCAGCCACTGAAAACCCTGAGTAGCAGAGAAGCACTGACATACTGCTGGGCATGGCACAGTGTTGGAGAGTGTTCTGTTGTACAAAGGGTCGCTATAAATTGGACCCAAGTCAAGGACACCCAACAACACACACACACACACACACACACACACACACACACACACACACGTATTTGCTGCTTATTAATTTTGTTTTTCTGACACAGGGTCTCCCTGTGTAGCTCAGGCTGGCCTGGAACTCTCATCGATCCTCCTGCCTCAGCCTCCTGAGTGTTGGGAGCACAGGTGCGTACCACCACACCATGCTTCTTCTTGTTGAGACAGGGTTTTGCTGGGTAGCCCAGGCTGGCCTAGAACTTGTTACATAGCCCAGGCTGGCCTCAAACTTGCAGTCTTCCTGCCTCAGGCTCCCACGTGCTGGGATTGCAGGTGTACACCACCCCACCCAACCACTCAATGATATCGTTCTGGCTCAGAGCAAAGACTCTGGAATAAGTGCTGGACTTTTGCAATATTGAGCATTACTTTGGTCTCCCTGTGTCCACCATTGCATCCCTGTCCCCTGTGCCCTCCTCAGCACTGACCATCCCCAGCCCCCTCCCCAGCACTGACCATCAGACCTGAAACAAATGGCCCATCACTCATTTTAGACCTGAAAAGGCCATTGTCAGCCCCAAACCCCGTATCCTGGCATGATACTGGGCAGCCTGGGCCCACCAACCTCCCGTGAAGGCTGCCCATGCGGTTAGTGCCTCTTACAGCTGGGGTTCTGAAGGGTCCATGTTTCCCAGCTATGGCTTCCCACCACAGGGACACCCCTGCCCCCGATTTTCTGTGCTGATTGCCTCCCATTCTCATAGTGGAGCAAGGTTGTTTGGGTCCAAATACTTCCTCCTCACTAATAAGCCTGCCTTGGCCCGTCCCTTAGATGTCCAGTGCCTCAGTTTCCCCACTTTAGAACCAGGGTTAATAGAAGCATTACTATGCCCACATGACCTCACAGTGTTATTACAAGGATGGGATGGGTTGGCACAAGCAGCTACTGGGTAAATACCGGCTACTCCTCTCCATGTGGCTGTCAGCTTGTCAGTCTGCAGGGGCTTGCACGTTGCTGTGATGCTGAAAGCTGTGCCACTGGTATTTCAGACACCAGCAGGGCCATTCGTGGTGGACAGGTTTCAGCTGAGCTTCCAGACTAAGACAGACTAAAGAAAAGGACTCAGCAGCCCACTCCCAAAACAATTAGCCATTGAAAACCCTAGCAATAGCAGAGAAGCACTGTTGAATACAGTGTTTGAAAATGAGTCCCCCAGACTGGAAGGCATTCAAGAAATGGCTGGGGAAGAGCTGTCTCCTCAAAGTAGAGCCAACTTTAATGATGTGAATGGAGTTAAGTAAGCATCAACAAACCTGTTTTTTAAAAAGACGGAAAAAGATGTCTCCTAACTGCCATTCCTACCTTTTAACTTTGTTCTAAACACTTCCTGTATCATTAGTCTTTCACAGGAATTTTCCAAAAAAGTTCTTCCTAGTAATCCCATTGGGAGAAGGACCTGGCAACCCCCTCTCAAAAATCAATCTGCCATTGAAAACCCTATGAACAGCAGAGAAGCACTGACAATAGTGTTTCCCCTGTTGTACAGAGGGTCGCTATGAGTCGGATACCAACTCGAAGGCACTTAACAACAACAACAACAGTAATCCCAGGACTAGTCACCATACCCTGCTAAGCTCTAGTTCCCTCCAAAGTTCTCTTTGTCCTTGAAAGAATCAGTCACAGAAAAGGAAAAGAACAGGCGGAGCAGGCAAGGCTCAGAGAGGACATAGGGAGATGGACTCTATAACCAGAGAATCTATTGTTAGGTGCCTTCCAGTCATGTTCAACTCATAGTGACCCTTATAGGGTTTTCCATGGCTGATTGTCTCAGGATTGCCTTGGGAGTGGATTGCCATGTCCTCCCATTTTTGTGATGCTGAGAATCACACCAGGGACCTCAGAGACTGCAGGGGAGCACGGAGCTAAATCCCAACCCCCAGAGAATTTAGTCTGATGTTTTTCCTTCTGCCACACCTCCTGGGGAAATATTAGAACCACAAAGCAACTGACTTTGGCCTTAAGGTCGTTTGGGCTGGTACTGCTATAGAGATGGCTACTGCAAGTCATCTGTTCAGGGAGCAGAGAAATTAGTGCATTAGAATGAAAGAAAATCAGGATTTAGATCAAAATACGTAAGTTCATGTCCTGCATGCCTATTGAGCTGTTTTTAAAATTTTATTTATTTATTCATTCATTCATTAATTCATTTTAGTTTTTGTCGGTCTGTTTGGAGACAGGGTTTTACTATGTAGTCAAGGCTGGCCTTGAACTTGAGATCCTCCTGTCTCAGCCTCCCAAGTGCTGGGATTACAGGTGTGTGCCACCATGCCTGACTTGGCCTCTATCTCTGTAAAGCTAAGAAATTCACTAAAGTTTCCCAGAGCTCAGATTCCTTGTCTGGAAAACATGTGGGTCAGAGGAGACATTTTAAAGGGCCCTTCAGCAATAAAATTCTTCTGCTAGGTTCTTTTTCTTTTTTTGGTGTGCGTGTGGTGCTGGGGATTTTACCCAGGGCCTTGTGCATGCTAGACAAGTGCCCTCCCACTTAGCTACATCCCCAAGCCTTCCCCCTCGAGTTTGGAAGCACACACAAATCATAGAAAACACTTTATTAGGTAGGTCAGATATACGCACAGCCTCTCCCTTGTTTGCCTTCAAATCTCCACCTGCCTGTCTCCTTCCTGATGATTAGCAGTCAAAGGCTCCCAGGCATAGCAGGCGCCCTAAGACCCAGGCCTGGAAGTGCTCTCTCAGGAAAAGTGGACAAGGGGCTGCAGCAGCAAGGGCAGCAGTAGCTCTAACCTCCACCTTGAAATAAGCAGCCAGGGGGCCCCATTTTCAGCCTTTCGGGGTTGAAGGAGAGACTGAGGCGGACATTTTTCCTTCACCAATATGGGTCCTACTACTGAGACTCTGGCCATGAGCCTGCAACCAGTCATGGCTGTGCAGCCTTTGACCTCAACAGTCGAGTTGATGCCTCCTATGGAACAGGGAAGGATGGGGAGATACAGAGTAAGGAAACCAGAAGGGAACTCCACGCCCCCTCAGCCCCAGAATCCTGAGTACCAGAACTTTTTTCCAGCCCCTGGCACTGTCAGATATTCATTTCAACTTACCTCCACTGAGCTCAATTTTTCCTTGATAGCATCGAGTCGTACCAATGGGACAGGGCAGAGCAGGAGCCCTGAGACAGGATCCCAGAGCCACACAGGTTGGACAGCGCAACACTGCTGGCTTATCAGAAGCTGCAGGGGGAAAGAGAGGGATGATTTAGGCTGTGTTCTGCCTCTGGAGGAGTCTCTCCTTGCTGCCTTCTCTTCCCCGGGTCTGTCCTAAAGATGGACTCTAATCAAACCCATCACTAGAACCTCCCATTTGGGGCTAAGCCCAATAAAAACCTCAGAGAGAAGACATAATCCCCTTAGATGTTTATGGAGTTTCTCCAAGCACCGATCGCCCCGCCTGCAAGGTACCTGGCAGAATCTGTGGTTTCCAAAGCTGAGATAAGTCATTTTTGTTGTTGCAAAGCGCATCCAAGCAGTAGCTACTGTAGGAGATTGCCAGCGGGCCAGGGTGGCCCGTGTGCTGGATGAAAGTCATCGTCTCTTTCCCTTCAGAGACGCAGCCCTTTGTGGCCACAATGGCTGTCTTGGCCCCTACGATGAGACAAGAGGGAGAGAAAGTAGATGGAGGGGGCTACACGGTTGGCCTTGGGAAAGAGAAACAGCATAATCACCCTCTCCCCCACACGACCCACCGGCCCTGTTCCTATTTTACCTGCTTTAATCATGATTACAGTTTCCTGGCACAATGCCCCGCTGTCACAAGTGTCAACTTGGTCCGTGGTCCAGTTAAATGTAGTGCTTGGGTCCTCTTCTATAGTCTCAGTTTTACCAATGTGACAACTCAAATATTGGGCCACTGGGAAGAAAACGAAATAAGGATAGGCATCTGCCCTTCTCTGTGGGGCCAAAGTCACTCTTTTCTCACCATAAAACCATCCTCTGTGACCCAGCTGCTCTTCCCTCACACCCGACATACGTACAGGCCAAGGAGAAGGCTCCCAGCAGAAAGAGGAATAGCAAGGCCTGGATATGGCAGGCTCCCATGGCTTCCTTTAGAGGTTGGGAAAAGCGGCTCAGGACCTGGATTATGATATTGAAAAGGCAACTCTTTAATCAGACAAAAGTGGAATTAAGTCTAGGTTTTTGGCAAGTGCTACCTTGAGGGTAGATTTATAGTATATAAAACTATGACCTCTAACCTCATCTGTCCATAAGTAGCTTGTGAGCTGGGCCAAGATAAAACGGTTATTATGCCTCCGTTTCTGTGCATGTAACTCACAGATCCAACCACAGATTTCATAAGACTAAGAAATTCGGCAACCCAGTAGCCTTCAACTTCTGGGTACAGAAGTCTGGACCCAAAGAACCTTTTTTCTAACATTCACATGCCCAGGTTCAAACTAATCCTCTCTCAAGGCCTCAGAATCTCAGCCTCCGCTTTCTAGCTCCATCAGAACCTGAGATTCTGCGTCTAGCTCTCTCCTTCCTAGGATCCAGGGGTTTGTTCCACCTGATTTTTCCTGAAGGACACGTGATTTGGGGGCCCCAGTCTCCTCTCTTAGAACTGGGAGGCCAAGACCCCAGTCTCTTCTCCCTCAGAATAGAGCTTGAGATACAGCCCTCTTACTTTAGAATCAAGCATCTAGGCACCAGCCCTCCTCCCTCAGATCCAAGGATTCAGACCCAGCCACTCCTCCCTCAGATCCAGGGGTCTAGGCCCAGCTCTCCTCCCTCAGACCCAGGGGTCCAGGACCAGCCCTCTCCCCTCAGACCCACAGGTCCAGACCCAGCTTCCTCCCTCAGACCCACGGGTCCAGGCCCAGCCTCCTCCCTCAGACCCACGGGTCCAGGCCCAGCCTCCTCCCTCAGACCCGTGGGTCCAGGCCCAGCCTCCTCCCTCAGACCCGGGGGTCCAGGATGACGGCCTCTCTTTTCCTCATGACCCAGGAGTGTGGGTCCTCCCTCCTTTTCTTTCTTTCCTTTTTTTTTTAAAGGCGGAAAAAGCCTGCTGGCTGCGTGATAACCTCACCAGAATCTCTGGGCTTCAAACTAACGACCCCTAACGCCTCTTATCTCCTTCTGTCGCAACTTTGCCTTATCTTCTGGCCTTTGGAGGCACGGAAGGCGGGACCAGCCCCGCCAGACAGGACACTCAAACTCTCATTGGCTGACGTGAAAGCATGAGATGGCTTCATTGGATGAGCCTGGAGAATGGCTGCACCTTATTGGCTCCAGGGGAGCCAATCACAGGCCACCTCAGAAGGTGCGCATGTGCAGAAGGTTGTGGTGGCCACGAGGGCAGACGAGCGCTTTCTACACCAGGCGCGTAATGACGTGTACCTGTGAGTGACAGCGCTTCGCGTTTTCTTCTGTTTTGACTGCGTTGTTTGTGTGTGTCTGGCCCCAGTAGGAGGTTAAACTGCCGGCACTTACGCACTGAACCAAATGGTCTATCTACTCCAATGACCTGTTATGTTCGTATCTCTGCTTCTATCCCAGCTCCTACCTCGTGGCCGTTGGTACTATTTGTCAACTTAGCCGCTTCATTTTTTTTTTTTTTTTTTTTTTTTACGTGCAATGACCCCTGCTTAAGCCAGATACTATTTTCTGATTGCGTCATTGCACTAACCTCCTCTGAGGTCTCCTGGAGCGCTAAATAGAGGAATGCCCTCTTCTGTGTTACTTTAGGTGTCCATCAGTTGTATTCATGAGCAGTAATTGAATGATGATAGCTCAGGTTGCCATAATTTCTAATCTACTTATCCTTGTCAGTACCATGAACAAGACATATCATTCAGACTGGTTATGCACAGATGAGAATTCTTGTTTTACCGTTATTAATTTTATGGAGTAATGTTTTGTTTTTGTTTTTGTTTTTAGTGGTGCTTGAGGGTTGAATCCAGGACTTCACACATACTTTGCAAGTGCTCTACCACTGGACTGTACCCCCAGCCCCTTTATTATTTTTTAAATTGAGACTGGGTCTCACTGAGTATAGCAGGATCACGTGGTAATTCAGAGGTGAGAATTCTCTTTCACATATGTGTAAATTATCTATATGTAAATGAAGTAAGTATAGATTTTGTGTACTTTCAGAATTGGTACTCTTCTGGGAGTTATAGAAATGGATCTTAATTTTAATAGAAAAAAGTCACAATAAGAAGGGTTGGTAAAGCTCTTAATTTTGTATAAAAATATCTTTGGAACTATCAATGGTTAAAAAATCCAGGGACAGTTGCTATAAATATTAAGAGATGGTAACTTAGCTAGATTATTTTGGGAAGCGTACTGTGCCCTTTTGGAGCTACCCAAAAATGTTTTTAAAACTTAAACAATATTCCAAGGGAAAAGCATTGCAATTACATTATATTGTAGTTCTAAACATTGTGTATTGATTTGGTATCCTAAGATTCAATGCAGGAAAAATAGGCATGTGATTCAAGGAGGGGATGGGAAATAATTAGGTATCATGGTTCTTTGTTATTGTTGTTAGGTGCTGTCAAGTCAGTGTCCAACTCATAGTGACCCTATATACAACAGATGAAACACTATTGTCAGTGCTTCTCTGCTATTCATAGGGTTTTCAGTGGCAGATTGATTTTGGGGAGTGGGCTTCCGGGTCCTTCTCCCAAGCCTACAGCATATGGTGTTCCCAGGTGGTTTCCCATGCAAGTACTAACCAGGTTCAACCCTGCTTAGCTTCTGAGATCTGATGAGACTGGGTGCCAAGTGGTATGGCTGTAGGCTATGATGGTATAGGCATGGGTTATTGTCTGCCGGGAATATTCTGGAAGCTTTGGCAGTTCTTAGAATAACCAAAAACCTGTCTTGATTGGTGCCATTTACAAGGAGCGGACTGATGAGGCAGGCTGTCTATAGTGTAGTTTAGATCCTGCCTTCAGGAGTAATATTACAAACTTGACCAAAATCCATCTCAGATCCTAGGTTCTTGATATCTGGCCTTCCAGTCCTCTCATTGTTCAGGAAACTGAGTTCCTGTCCCATCTTCCGACCCTCATACTTGTGAGCCCATTCTCCCAGTCACTCCTCCCTCGGACTTGTAAGTTCAGGTCCCCAGCCTCTCTTTCATCAGACCCCGGAGTCCAAGCCCACATCCTACTGCCTTCAAGATCTAGGAGTCCAAGTTGCTGTTCCCCTTAATTCAGCTTCCAAATGTAAAGACTTCTTTGTGATCCTTTCAAAATTGAGACAGCTTCTGAGTTTGTTGTTGTTAGGTGCCGTTGAATCAGTGTCCAACTCTATGTACAACAGAGACCCTATGTACAACAGAGGAAACACTATTGTCAGTGCTTCTCTGCTATTCGTAGGGTTTTCAACTGTAGATTAAGTAGCTTTGAGATCTGACAGGATTGGATGCCACAGTGCTATGGCTGCAGGGTGGAATGGTGTATGAATGGCTTATTAGTGCACCAGATGGGAGATCAGGGCCATAAAACCAAAAAGAAATACTGTATATGTTAAACTAATGGCCAATCTATTGTCCCACTTCCTCTGTGGCCAAATGCATGGGTCCAGGACATACAGGGAGGATAGAGGAATGTCCTTCCCACTATGGCACCTAACAATCAACCCACTGAAAGAATGTTTGCCTCTTGCCCCTGTGACCCTATGTGACCAGATGTGGATGAAGAATCCCAACATAGTTCTAGTCAATAGAAAGCCATGAGTGTCCCTAAGCCATCTTGTGTAGCTCATCTTCAGAAACAACTAGCAGAGAGTCACTCTGTTGTTCAGGGTGACCAAACCTGATTATCAGAAAGGGGTTGGGATAATGGGCCCAAGAAACTATATTTGGAAGGCAAGCAGATCTTTGGGGGATATATTTCCTTGGCCAGGGCCCCATTCCATGGAAAAGTGTAGAAACCCAATAAAGACAGGATCACCCAAAACCCACTCCTCATATGAGTGAAGATTTGGGTCACATAAAAATTGTAAAAATGAGGTGTTGGCAAGTGGTAAGTGAACATGGGATGAGTGGTGGAAGAAGGCAGTTCTGATTGCCACCAGGTAGACACCCAGGACTTTAGCAGATGTTTCATATTATTTCTTCCCCCCTCTTCCTCTCATGATGATATATGAACCACTGGTGGCCTGGCACAGTAGAAGTATGATTTAATTATCATCACACAACACATGGGTATCATGTGTCTTCTGTATTGAAGACTCCACCTTCCCTCTGGACAAAGGGAAGGGGTAGATGCTGAGGGAGAAAGCGGTGGACTGTGATGGGCACTTTCTATTTCCTTCCTCGGATTCACTCTTCTGCTTTGCTTTCCCCTGCTCTGTGCTGTGAGATCTGTGGAAACTGCATCAATGGGATCCCCCTGCCGTATGGCTTCCAGCTGAGTTCAGCCAATGGGGAGCTGCAACAGGGGAGTGAGGTCAGAATATTAACTCCCCAACTCCCTCCCTATAGAGTCACTGTGCTGGATGTATCTTTTATGTTGCAATCAGCTCTTGTGAAGCCTGCTCGCTCCCCCCACCTCCCCAAATCTTAGCCAAAATAATGTCATCTTCTAGCAGGCCACCATTTAGCTATACATTGAGGCTGTGTGCTAGACCACAAAGCCATCCTTCCTACTGTCTGACAGTGTTTACTGAGACCGTCAGCATTTCTAATAAAGGCAAGGATGGAGTGCACAGAAACAATGCTTCTCTCTAGGTCTGGTTTGCTTCTGCCCTCTGCTGGGTGCCATATAAACTGAGGGTTCTATAAAATAGGAGCTCGATGGGTGGGGGTTGGTCACTTTGGTGCAGCTGCCCATAAGTTGTCTAGCACTCGGTAGTAACCCCCTGGAAACTCACTTACAAACTGGACTTGCACAAGGCAGACTTTGGGCTGTTGATATCATCCCAGTTTGGAGGCAAACATTTCTTTTGGAGGCCACATACCCCAGTACCGGTGATGGCTTCTGATTCTCATCCTTTCGGGGACCAAAAACTCAGGCCCTGGAAACAGTGCTGACTCTTATCTTTGACTCTTCTCAACCCTAATGTCAATTCCCTATTATTAACCTCTCTTCCAGGAATTCAGATTAGGTGAGCCTTTTGTTTGTTTGGGGACTCTGGCTGATGAGGAACAAGGCTCACAGGTCGCAGTGCTCCTTCACCACCCATACCAGTGATGCCAAAATGCTTTTGGCTCCAATGTCCTGAAGGCTCCACCACCACCCAAGGTGGACTGAAGATGTGGACCAGACCAATGGAGGACAGGCCTGGGATAGTGGTTCTCTCACTGGACTCTTCTGTTCCCTGTTGTCTTGTCTTCCCCTTACACAGATATATCCCAGTATTGGGAGAAAGGAACAGGGTCTCTATTATCAGACATATATGGCCAATACTTGAATGTCCACTCTCGTGTGGGGTGAATTCAGCTGCATCCAGGCCCTTGCACATGTTATATTATTTTGTTTTATTTTTGCAGTACTAGGTGGTTGAACCCAGGGCCTCACATGTGATTCGCAAGTGCTCTACCACTGAGCTGAACTTCCAACCTTTTTTATTATTTTTTTTAACTTTTTATTTTGAGTCAGTGTCTTGCTAAGTGACAGGCTGCCTCTGGCCTTGAACTTGCGATCCTTCTGCCTCTGCTTTCCAAGTCGTTGGGATTACACTGCACATGGCCTACACGTACGTTATTATGAGGTGATAGAGCATATGTGGGTTGGGGGCATGATAATATGTGGAGACCATGAGAAAATAATTTCATGTCCAAGGCCATTAGGTTATGAGTTTAGAGGGAGGGTTGTGTCTGGGGAGTCAGCAGGGTTAAGAATCACAGAGAAGTTTAAGACTCATAAAGAAACACATTTAGCAAGGAGGGCAAAGTCCCCCCAGCCAAAGGGTTAGGGACAGCCCCAGCCCCAACACACAGGCCAGGTAAGAGGTAGGGGCAACTCCACTTGGGAAATGAGGCTCCGGCTTATCCTTCTTCATACCCTTATAGTTTTCCCTCACAGAGAAGATTCCGATGTTCTGGGCATCATTCAGCAAGGATCTGGAGGCTGAGGCCATGCAGCCCTGAATGCTCAAAGTGGTAGTCACCCCACCTAGATGGTGAAGGTTCAGTCAGGGGGCACTGTTCAGCAAGCCTCAATACCTCCAACCCAGGGCTCCAGGCCCAGCCTCCTCCCTCACACCCAGGGATCCAGGCCCGGCCTCCTCCCTCACACCCAGGGATCCAGGCCCAGCCCTCCTCCCTCACACACAGGGCTCCAGGCCTGGCCTCCTCCCTCAGACCCAGGGATCCAGGGCCAGCCCCGCTCCTTCAGAGTCAAGGATCCAGGCCCAGCCTTCTTCCCTCAGACCCAGGGGTCCACGTCCAGCCTCCTCTCTCAGACCCAGGGGTCTAGGCCCAGCCTCTTCTCTCAGACCCAGGAGTCCAGGCCCAGCCTCCTCCCTCAGACCCAGGGGTCCAGGCCCAGCCCTCTGCCCTCAGACCCAGGGGTCCAGGCCCAGCCCTCCCCCCTCAGACCCAGGGGTCCAGGCCCAGCCCTCTGCCCTCAGACCCAGGAGTCCAGGCCCAGCCCTCCTCCATCAGGCCCAGGGGTCAAGACCCCAACCTTCCTCCCTCAGACCCAGGGGTCCAGGCCCAGCCCTCCTCCCTCAGACCCAGGGCTCCAGGCCCAGCCCTCCTCCCTCAGAGCCAGGGGTCCAGGCCCAGCCCTCTGCCCTCAGACCCAGGAGTCCAGGCCCAGCCCTCCCCCCTCAGAGTCCAGGCCCAGCCCTCTCCCCTCAGACCCAGGGGTCCAGGCTCAGCCCTCTGCCCTCAGACCCAGGAGTCCAGGCCCAGCCCTTTCCCCTCAGACCCAGGGGCCCAGGCCCAGCCCTCCTCAATCAGGCCCAGGGGTCAAGACCCCAACTCTCCTCCCTGAGACCCAGGGCTCTAAGCCAAGCCTTCCTCTCTTAGACCCAGCATGGGGGCCCTACCCTCCTCCCTCAGGCCCAGGGGTCCAGGCCTAGCCCTCCTCCATCAGGCCTAGGGATCTAGACCCCAGTCTCCTCCCTCAGACCCAGGGGCCCCGGCTTGTGTCTCCTTCCTCCTTGGATGCCAGGGTCCAGCACGCACCTCCCTTGAGAGGAATGTTCCCATCATAGCAGTGAGTGGTCCCACTGGGGCAGGTAACAAAGCTGGAGTTCGAGTCGCAGGATCCGGTGAACTGCAGACAGACAGGACACCGCAGCTGTCCCGGAGGAGGGCTGGCTGCAGAGGAGAGAGCAGGTTGGGGATGCGCAGCTCCGCTCTGAGCCACTGCCAGCTGCTTGATCCCAAGCGTCTGTGCCCCTCCCGGTTGCCAGATGCCCCCACCTGGCCGAGGCAGGGTGTCCAGCAGAACGCTGCTGCTGCTCGCTCGGTTGCACAAGTCGGAACTGCAGAAGCGAGAGTAGGAGGCGACCAGCATTCCGGGGGGCCGGGAGTATATGGAGACAGGCTGGGAATCCTTGGCCCCAGCCCCACTGCAGCCTTTGCTCCCCACTAGGAGTGACGTGTGTCCTGAGGGAATAAGAAAGTGAGCATTGGGCTGGGGAGGGGAGGGTCAGAGGGCCACAGGGGCTCGGGAGCTGACTCCTTGGCTTCCTTGGTGCTCTGCAGACAGTTGTGAGTACAACAGCTGATTATAATAGCACAGGTCATGCTTGGTCCCTGGCAGAGACTAGGACCCAAGGCTGGATCCTCCCTCTGCTGTGCCACCTTCCCAGATCCTTTTCAAATGTCACCTCCTCCGTGGAGCCTCCCCTGAGCACCTGTTGCAGAACCGTAGCCTTGCTTCCCGTTTGCTACTTCCTTTTCCCCTGCTGGGTTTCTCGCCAGAGCTCCTATTTCCACACCATAGTTTGGTCCTTTGTGGGTGCCTTTCCTTCCATTTCCCTGCTACCCTGTAATGCGGCAAATGGCAGGTGCAATGGGCTCTGCTGAATCTGAAACGGGCTCAGTAACTGTTTCTGTAATGAACTTGATTGTCTGGGCTCCCCTGTGCCGATTCTGATCCCAGTCCTGCATATGGCCTAAGTCCTACCACATAGACCTGCGTGAGGAGCCGGTTAGGTAGGTGCTGTTACTGCCATGGCTTTGTCCCTAGTTTCCATCCGGGGAAACCAAGAAATGCGGAGAAGGAACCAAACAGAGAGCACCACGAGTAAGGAGAACTGGGCAGGGAATTCAGGGGCAGAATCCAGGGCCCGGGTACCCTGGGCACAATGAGGGGATGTGGTCCCTGTGCTCAGCCTACACACCCACGTCTATGAGCAACATCGTCTCCTGGCACACGTCCCCGGCATTGCACATCTGCTGTCCAGGTGCGGTCCATTCCTGGGGTTCTTGAGACAAGCTGCTTCCGAACCTCACCATGATTCCCCGGTAACAGGTCACAGTCTCTGCAGAGAGGAAATCCCAGGGTGTGTGTGAGCCAGGGGAACCGCAGTGTCTGTCCCTTTCAGGTTCTGTGCTAGGGAAGGTGGTTGCATCCTAAATCATACTCCAGGAGATCTGGGCATGGAGTTCCTCAATCTTGGATTTAGACTGGTTAGGTGCCATGGAGTCACATCCGACTCATAGCAACCCGCTGTACAACAGAACAAAACACTCTCCAGCACTTGCCATGCCAAGCACTACATCAGTGCTTCTCTGCTATTCATAGGATTTTCCATGGTTGATTGTTTTGGGAGTGGGCTGCCAGGTCCTTCTCCCATTTTTGTGGTGCTGGGGATCGAACCCAGGGCCTCAGAGTGTGCAGAGCACCCCTCTACCAATTGAGCTAAACCCTGGCCCCAAAGCTTGCTTTCCCCAGCATTGTACACCCTGTTTCTGCCTGGACACCCGCAGGGAACTACTGTTATAGTCCTTTGAGGAAGGCTGCTCATCCTGTTGGGTGTGAGAGATGTGTGAGTGGCTCATCTTTACCCTCAGCCAACCTCTACTTCCCTATCTGGGCTTCACGGGGCTAGGGTTTAGCTCAGTTGGTAGAGCGCTTGCTCTGCACTCTCTGAGGCCCTGGGTTCAATCCCTAGCACTGCAAAAAATGGGAGAAGGATGTGGCAGCCCACTCCCTAAACAATCAGCCATTGAAAACTATGACTAGCAGAGAAGCACTGACATAGTGCTGGGCACGGCACAGTGTTGGGGAGAGTTTTGTTCTGTTGTACACAGGCTTGCTATGAGTCAGACAACTTGATGGCCTCTAACAACAACTAAAAACATCTGGGTTTCACAATCCTCATCTGGACAATGAGGGAGGTAGCCTAAGGCCATAGATTTCTTTTAAATGAGAAACTCTATGTTCCGAACAGAATGCTCAGAGGCCCAGTGTATTCTGAGCATTTGCCTGGTGCCTGGTCACGATCATTGTTCTCCATGGATTAGCTCGTTTAATCTTCACCTTCGTCATCTCCTCATTGGAACTCCCTAAGCAGGTGGCATGATTGTCATCACCTCCACTTTCAATATGGGAAAACAGAGGCAGAAGAGTTGTTGAATGGCTTGCTCAATGTCACACAGCCAGTTAGTGGCAGAGCTGGGCTCAACACTCAGCACTCTGGCTCCTTGGAGTATGAGTTGGCACACAGCTTTCTTGGTGCCAGTAGTCTTCAGGAGCCTGGTTGGAGAACCATGAGCTTGGGTCTTCTCTTAAGGTCACCACATGGTCAGCAGTGAGGTGTCTCATGGCGAGAAAACTCTTGGACCTAAGTCTCAGCATCCATAGACACCCACAGCCTTCACAATGGCCCCACGATGCAGGGCTGTTCATTTCCCCCATTTCACAGGTGACAGATTTGTGGCTCTGGCTCCCTTCCTCCTCCTCCTCCTCCTCCTCCTCCCCCCCCCC
>VMDO01020614.1:0-37148 GCA_007922755.1 Pedetes capensis
GAAAATACCATGGCATGAGTCAGACGCACCTTCGTCTTCAATGTGACATCTGTGCTTTTCAACACTCTAAAGAGATCTTTTGCCACAGCTTTTCCTAGAGCAATGCGTCTTTGGATTTCTTGACTGCTGCTTCCATGGGTGTTGATTATAGAGCCAAGCAAAGCAAAATCTTGGACAACCTCAATCTTTTTTCCATTTAATGTGAAGTTGCGTGCTGACCCAGTCGTAAGGATTTTTGTTTTTTTGATGTTAAGTCGCAACCCATATTGAAGGCTATGATCTTTGACCTTCATCAGTAAATGTTTTAAATCCTCTTCACTTTCAGCAAGCAGAGTTGTGTCATCTGCTTAATGCAGGTTGTTAATGAGTCTTCCTCCAATCCTGATGCCGCATTCTTCCACATAAAGTCCAGCTTCTCGGATTATTTGCTCAGTGTATAAATTGAAGAGATAGGGTGAAAATATACAGCCCTGATGCCCACCTTTCTCAACTTTAAACCCGGTGGTGTTTCCTTGTTCTATTTGAACAACTGCCTCCTCATTCACGTACAGATTTCTCACGAATACAATTAGGTGCTCTGATATTCCCATTTTCCGAAGTGTTATCCATAGTTTATTATGATCCACACAGTCAAATGCCTTTGCATAGTCAATAAAACATAGATAGACATCTTTCTGATATTCTTTACATTTTGCTAATATCCACCTGACATCAGCAATGATGTCCCTGGTTCCCTGCCCTCTTCTGAATCCTGCTTGATTTTCCAGTAATTACCTGTCTATGTATTGCTGCAGTCACTTTTGAATGATCTTTAGTAAAATTTTGCTTGTGTGCAATACTGATGATATTGTCCGATAGTTTGCACGTTCAGTTGGATCCCGTGTTTTTGGAATAGGCACAAATATGGATCTCTTCCAGTCAGTTGGCCAAGTAGCTGTTTTCCAAATCTGTTGGCATAAACATGTTAACACCTCCAGTGCTACATCTGTTTGTTGAAACATCTCTATTGGTATCCCATCAATTCCTGGAGCCTTGTGTTTTGCCAGTTCTTTCAAGGCAGTTTCCACTTCATCCTTCAACATCATTGGTTCCTCTTCATATGCAACCTCTTGGAATGGTTGGTCTTCTACCAATTCTTTCTTGTATAATGACTCTGTGTATTCTTCCCATCTTCTTTTGATGTTTCCTGCATCATTTAATATTTTTCCTGTAGAATCTTTCACTACTGCCACTCGAGGCTTGAATTTTTTTCTTCACTTCCTTAAGCTTGAGAAACACAGAGTATGTTCTTCCCTTTTCATTTTCTGCCTCTAGCTCCTTGCACACATCATTATAATATTTGTTTTTGTCTTCTCAAGCTGCCTTCTGAAATCTTCTGCTTAGTTCCTTAATTTCATCATGTCTTCCTTTTACTTTAGCTGCTCCACATTCAAGGGCAAGTTCTACTGTCTCTTTTGACGTGTAATTTGGTCTTTTCTTTTTTTCTTGTCTTTTTAAGAACTTTTTGCTTCCTTCTTGAATGATATCTTTTATGTCATGCCACAACTGTTCTGGTCACCTATCATTTGTGTCTAATGTATTAAACCTATTTTTGGGTGGTCTCTGAACTCAGGTGGGATATACTCAAGGACATACTGTGGCTCTCATATACTTGTTCTAATTTTCTTCAGCTTCAGTTTGAACTTGCACATGAGAACTTGATGGTCTGATCCACACTCAGCACCTGGTCTTGTTTTGACATTTGATATAGAGCTTTTCCATTGTCTCTTTCCATGTGTGTAGTCAATTTGATTCCTGTATGTTCCACCTGATGAAGTCCATGTGTATAGTTTCTGTTTATGTTGGTGAAAAAAATGTATTTGCAATGAAAAGGTCATTGGTCTGACCAAATTCTATCATGCAATCTCCAGCTTCGTTTCTGTCACCAAGACCATATTTTCCAACTACTAAGCCTTCTTCTTTGTTTCCAACCTTTGCATTCCAGTCACCAGTGGTTATCAGTATGTCTTGATTGCATGTTTGATCTATTTCAGGTTGCAGAAGCTGATAGAAGTCTTCCCTTTCTTCATTTGTGGCCTTCATGGTGGGTGCATAAATTAGAATAATAGTCATATTAACTGGCCTTCCTAGTAGGCGTATGGATATTATTCTATCACTGACAATATTGTATTTCAGGACAGATCTAGAAATGTCTTTTTTGATGATAAGTGCAACCCCATTTCTCTTTAGTTTATCATTTCCAGCATAGTAGACCATATGATTATCTGACTCAAAATGGCTTATGCCAGTCCATTTTAGCTCACTGATACCTAGAATGTCAATGTTTATGTGCTCCATTTCTCTTTTAATGATTTCTAATTTTCCTAGATTCATACTACATACATTCCATGTTCCAATTATTAATCGATGTTTACAGTTGTTTCTCCTCATTTTGAGTCATACCACATCAGCAAATGGAGGTCCTTGGAGGTTTACTCCATTTCTGTCATCACGGTAGACTCTACTTTGAGGAGGCAACTCTTCCCCAGTAGTCTTTTGAGTGCGTTCCAACCTCGGGGGCTCATTTTCTGGCACTATATCTGACAGTGTTTTTTTTTTGTTATCCATAGGGTTTTCAATGGCAAGTTGTTTCAGGAGTGGTTTGCCAGGTCCTCCTCCCTAGTCTGTCTTAGTCTGGAAGCTCAGCTGAAACCCGTCCACCATGGGTAATCCTGCTGCTATCTGAAATACCAGTGACATAGCTTTCAGCCTCATCAAAACACACAAGCCGCCACAGTGTGACAAACTGTGCTATGCTAGCCACTCTATAATATTTTTCAACCTAGCACTTAGAAAAGAGTAGGAGAAATTTTGGGCTTTGCTATAAGGTAGTTTCACCCTGGTTATTGTCAATTTTATCCTTAGGGACCTTCTTTTTGGGTTTCAGAAATTAAACATTAGAGGCTTTCCCATTCTTTTCAGAATACATACAGTAGGTCAGGAAACCACAATAATATGTGTGGAAAATGCTTGCTTTATTTCCATGCATTCTAAACTTTTTAGACCATTATGTCATCATTCTTTTTGTAGGAAAAGTGCTGAGTTTCAGATGGGAAAGAATATGAAAATAAAGCATTGTGTGTGCCATTATACAAAATGTCACAGAATATCATGCATATTTTATAGCCATTCTTCCCAGCCTATCCATTTAATTACTTTATGGCTATGCCATTCATGAGCAATATAGTTATTCTAAAATTCATAACAATAAAAACTTTATTACATGTCACCTC
Organism: Pedetes capensis; assembly: GCA_007922755.1. Lineage (NCBI taxonomy): Eukaryota > Metazoa > Chordata > Mammalia > Rodentia > Pedetidae > Pedetes > Pedetes capensis. The sequence goes on from VMDO01020614.1 coordinate 3,273, forward strand.
ATTTTTATACAGTTTTTTATATTTATAGCTAGAGTTACTTTATACTGAGGCAATGACTTAGAGAATTAATATTTTAATTCAAAACTTTTATAGTTTGAAGAATCATAAAACAATGTTTGCAAGCACTTGGAATCTGTGGTATTAAAGGAAAATGTCAGAATCTGGTGTTGTAAGCTCCAGGACACTCAAAAAACATGTTCATATTGTACTTTGTAGATCTGCTAGCTTCTTTTCTGTTTACATAACAACTCTCCACAATGCTTAGTTAAAACCAAAGCAAATAAACTGAACTAGGGAATAAAAACTGTAAGTGGCACTACACTTTATCTAGTGGAAACTCATAGCATTTTACTTATTCTAAAAATTTAGCTATTCTTTCATTATTATTATTCTTTCATAATATTATTCTTTCATAAATAACAAAAATTTCAATTTGCTGAAAAGTTTGGTTATTTTCTTTTTTATTAGTATTTTAATTATTTATATTGATGGGACATAGTGATAATTCAGTTCATATATCCATTATGCAATTATCAAATCAAGATTGTTTATATCTAAATCTCCTTAAACATTTTACAGAACAAAGTAAACAAAACAAAGGAAAAAAATTTGATTAACATGTAATGACAATTGTATGCAATTGTGAGTTACTGTATGATTTTTTCTTTTGGATTTTCATAGAGTTGTATCCTATATTTTGCATGTTTTCTCTCCCTCTTTATCTTTCTTTTTCTTCTTTTTAAATTTTTTTGTGGTACTGGGGGTTGAACCCAGGGCCTCACGCTTGCATACTCTGCAAGTGCTGTACCACTGAGCTGCATGCACCCTCAGCCCATGTTTTTACTTATCTGAGATAGGGTCTCACTAAATTATGCAGACTACCTCTGGTCTCCAACTCGTGATCCTCCTGCCTCCCCCTCCTGAGTTGCTGGGATTACAGAAATTGGCCCTCTCTATCTTTCAAAGTTGTTTCCTCTCCCCCCTCCCATTTTCCCTATCATCTACTCCTTCCCCCTAGTCCCCTTCCTGATGACATTAGGTTCACTTGTTTTTTCCAATCTTAGATAAGTATGATTATACACACACACACACATACACACACACACACACACACACACATATGTGTGTGTGTGTGTGTATGTATAAGGTTTTTTTTTGTCAAGGTATATAAGAGAGAACATGCTGTATTTCTCTTCTTGAGTTTGTGTTATTTCAGTTAAAATGAGGCTCTCCAGTTCCATCCACTTTGCCCTTTTTCTCTGCCTCCTTGCCATCATTTGTTGTTTGTTTTGTTAATCTTGGCCATTTTTACTGGTGTGAGGTGGAATCTCAGTGTAGTTTTTATTTTCATTTCTCTGATGGCTAGAGGTATTGAACATTTTTTCATGTTTATTGGCCATTTGTATTTTTTCTTTTGAGAACTTTCCAGTTGCACTGCCCACTTATTTATTGAATTATTTGTCACTTTGGTGTTTAATTTCTTGGGTTCTTTGTATAACCTAGGTATTAATCCACTGCCAGATATGTAAGATGCAATGATTTTTCTCCCATTCTCTTTGATCTCCCTTTACCCTATTGTTTCCTTTGCTGTACAATTTTTTAATTTATGTAATTGCAGTTGTCAATTCTTGGTGTAGTTTCCTGTCCTACAGAAATTTCATTAAGGAAATATCTGCCTGTGCCTATGTATTGGAGTGTGTTACCTATACTTTCTTTTAGTAGTTTTAAGGTTTCTGGTTTTATATTGAGTTCTCTGATCCGCTTTGAGTTGATTTTAATACAGGTTGAGATATACAGGTCTACTTTCATTCTTCTATATATGCATTTCCAATTTTCCCAGCACCATTTGTTGAAATATTTTCTTCAATGTATGCCCTTGGCAGCTTTGTCAAAGATCAAGTGGCTATAGTTGGATGGGTGTTTTCTATTCTGTTCCATTAATCTATATGCCTGTTTTTATGCCAGTATCAATCTGTTTTTGTCACTATGGTTCTGTAGTATAGTCTGAAGTTAGCTATTGTGTTGCCTCCTGCACTATTTTTGCTGCTTTGCTGTTTTGGCTATATGAAGTCTTTTGTGCTTCCGTAGGCATTTTAAGATTGCTTTATATTCATATTTCTGTAAAATATATCATTAGAATTCTGATGAAGATTGCACTGAAGCTGTAGGTTGCTTTTGGTATTATAGCCATTTTTACAATGTTAATTCTTCTGATCCATGGGCAAGGGAAGTTTTTCCATCTTCTAGTATCTTCTGTGATTTCTTTCTTTAATTTTGAAGTTTGCATTGTAGAAGTCTTTAAGATCTGTGATTAGATTGACCCCTAAGAATTTAATTTTTTGTTGGGCTATTGTGAATGGGATTGTTGTTTTGATTTCATTCTCTTTCTTTTCATTATTGGTATAAAGGAATGCCACTGGTTTTTGAGTGTTGATTTTGTATCCTGCTACTTTGTTGAATGAGATAATTAACTCTAAGAATTTTCTATTGGAGTTTTTAGGATCCCTTAAGTATAGGATCATGTCATCTTCAAATAGGGATAATTTGACTTCTTCATTCCCTATTTGTATCCCTTTTATTTCTTTCTCTTGCCTGATTAGTCTAGGACTTCAATCACTATATTGAATAAGAGAAGAGAGAGTGGACATCCTTGTCTTGTTCCTGAACTTAAGGGGATTCAATTTTGTCCCATTTAATATAATATTAGCTATAGGTTTGTTATATATTGCCTTATGATGTTGAGATATATTCCTTTTATACCTAGTTTCTTCAGGACTTTTATCATGAAGGGATCTTTGAACTTTGTCAAAAGCTTTTTTTTTGGTAAATAGTGCTAGGGCTTAGGTTCATGACTTTTTTTTTTTTTGCCTTGCACATACTTTATTTTTTATTTTTTATTAGAAATTTTTAATGTACATCTTAATGTGATTCATTTTGACATGGTTTTCATTGTGACATTTCCATATTAAGCATCAACTGAGAAGATCATGTGATTTCAGTCTACAAGTCTCTTGGTATGCTGACTTACATTAGTTGATTTGCATATGCTGAACCAGCCTTGCATCTGTGGAATTAAGTCCACCTGATCATCGTGTACAATTGTTTTTATGTGTTGCTATATTCAGTTTGAAAAAAGTTTATTAAGAATTTTTGCATTGATATTCATCAGGGAAATTGGTGTATAGTTTTCTTTTTCTGTAAGTGTCCTTGTCTGATTTTGGTCTCAGGGTGATACTGGCTTCATAGAATGAGTTTGGAAGTATACCTTCCTTTTCTATTTTATGGAATAGTTTGAGGAGCATAGGTATTAATTCTTCTTTAAAGGTTTGATAGAATTTAGCTGTGAATACATCAGGACCAAGGCTTTTCTTTGTTGGAAGGTTCTTTATCAGTACTTCAAATTCACTGCTTGTTATAGGTCTGTTTAATTTGTTTATATTTTTAGGATTTACTTTTGGTGGGTTGTCCTACATGCTAATGAATTTATCCATTTTCTCTATATTTTCATTTTTTGGGGAGTACATGTTCTCAAAGTAGTCTCTGATGATCTGTATTTCATTAATATCAATTCTTATAACCCTCTATACCCACACCCCTCCTCTGTGAGTATGGCTAAGGGGGTGTCAATTTTGTTTATTTTTCAAAGAATCAACTCTTACTGTCATTAATTTTTTGTATTGTCCTTTCAATTTCTATTTCACTAATCTCTGCCTTGATCTTAATTATTTCTTTTTGCATGCTAGTTATGGGGTTGGTTGTTGCTTTTCCTTTGTGCTTTAATGTGTATCATAAGTTATTTAATTGGGCCTTCCATATCTTTTTAATGTAGGCAATTATGACAATGAACTTCCCTCCTTTGCTGTGTCCTATAGATTTGGGTATGTTGTGTTTTCATTATTATTTTATTGAAGAAACTTTTTACTTTCCTTTCTGACTTCTTCAATGACCCATTCATCATTCAGAAGTGTGCTATTTAATCTCCATGTATTTGTAACATTCTTGTAATTTTCCTTGCTATTGACTTCTAGTTTTAGTGCATTGTCGTCTGATAAGGTACAAGGAATGATTTCAATCTGTTTGTATTTGTTGAGGCAAGTTTTGTGGACTAAATTGTGATTTATTTTAGAAAAAGTTCCATGTTTATCAGTTGCTGAAAAGAATGTGTATTCTACCTCTGTGGATGGAACCGCCTGCAGACAACTGTTAGATCCAGTTGGTCTATGATGTTGTTTAAGTCCATGGTCTCTTTGTTGATTTTTTGCTTTGATGATCTATCTATCAAAAGGAGTGGGGTATTGAGGTCTCCCATAATTACTGTGTCTGGAACTATGTGTTCCTTTATTGCCGGTAGCATTTGTTTTATGAAGTTAGGTACACCAGTGTCTGATGCATAAGTATTGGCTAGTGTTATGTCCTTTTGGTTGATTGTTCTTTTTATTAATATGTACTGGCCTTCTTTGTCCCTTCTGATTAATTTAGGATTGAAGCTTTCTGTTTGTTTGTTTCTATATGCTTGGTATATTTTTCCTAGACTTTTATTTTCAGTCTATTTTGGCCCTTGTGAAAGAGTTAAGTCTCATCAATCCTACATATCAAAAGTTTTTGTTTCTTGGTCTATTTAGTCAATCAATACCTTTTAAATGATGAATTAAGACCATTCACATTTAGGCTAATTATTGACAGGAGTATGGTGTTTTGTATGGTTTTGTTGGTTATTTCTCTGTTGGGTTTGGATATTGCTTGTTCTTCATTTTGTCCACTGTTCATGTTAGGATTTTCCTGGTTTATTAGACTGGATATCATTGTTTCCATAATAGTTTGGTTTTGCTAATGAATTCCTCTCATGGATTTTATTCATTTCTGTTGTTTTGCATTTGGGTTTGTCTTTCTTCTTCTGTATGTAGTATTTCTTTAAGCAACCTCTACAATGCTGGCTTGGTGGTCAAGAATTGCTTAAGTTTGTGTTTATTATGGAAAGTCTATTTCTCCATATATTTTAAAAAATAATTTTTCTGGATATAGTATTCTTGGTTGGCTGTTATTTGTTTTCAGGACTTGAAATATGTCAACCAATTCTTTCCTTGCTTTTAGAGTTGCTATTGAGAAATTTGCTGTTATTCTGATGGTTTTGCCTTTGTAAGTGAGCTGACATTTTTCTCTTGGAGACTTTAAAATTGTTTCCTTGCCTTGTAGCTTTAGCATCCAACTATAATGAGACATGTTGATGATCTGTTCTGGTGTAATCTACTTGGAGTTCTGAAAGCCTCTGTAGGTTGAGTATATATTTCTTCCCTTAGGTTTGGTAAGTTTTCAGCTATTATTTCATTGAATAGATTTTTCATGTCTCTAGTTTTCATCTCAGCTTGTTCTTGTGCCCTTTGTATTTGTAGGTGATGTCTCTTCATTTTATAAAAGACCTCTTGAAAGTTATGATCATTTGGTTCATTTTTTTGTTTTGTCTTTGGTTTCCCAGTAAGTAAGGTCTTTGACCTTTTATCTGTCTCTGATATTCTGTTTTCTGCTTCATCTGCTCTGGATGTGTGGCTTTCTATTGTCATTTTTATTGAATAGACTGTACTTTTTAATTCCAGAATTTCTGCTTGATTCTTTTTCAGGATCTTGATTTTTTTGTTAAATTTTTCTTCTAAGTTAGATACTTTTTTGTCCAGTGTTTCAATTGCATTCATCTGTCTGGTTGTGCTATCTTTGAGGTCTTTTAACATTCTTATAAGCACTGTTTTAAATTATTTACCTGATATTTCCAGCATTTTGGTGTCTTTGACTTCAGTTATTGAAGGGTTCTGGTCAGAAGGATCTTCTTTGTGTTACTATTTCACATTTTATGTGGTTCAAGGTTGGGTTTTGGGCATCCCTTAGCCTGGCTATTTCTTCCTTCTATATGTGGGGCCATCCTTGGTTTAATGCCTTCTTTTGATATCTTGGTCATCAGTATCCCTTAGTTCACAGAAAGTGTTCTGCTGCTAAAGTAATAGCTTCATCCCAAATCACATTTATAATCATGGTTAGTCTTATTTGAAGTCAGGAACTATTTAAGAAGTTCCCTGTGGGAAGGGGTTATTTGGGGTAGCAATGAATGTGTTTGGGGGATGAATATTGAATATAGAACAGGTATTGATGGCAGAAAGATGAAGGTCTGATAGACAGGTAAGTGGGGCATGGGGGAAGGAACAGTATTAGATAGGGATAAGGAAGAAGAATAAGCAGAAGTGGAAGTATTGGGGTATGTGTGAGAAAAGAGAAGGCAAAATTATAAATCTACTTGATATACATATCAAGTTGCTGTGTTGTGAGGTGTCTTCAAGTCAGGTCCAACTCATAGCAACCCTCATAAAGTTTTCAATAGCTAATTGTTTCAGAATTGCTTTGGAAGTGGATTGTCAAATCCTTCTCCTGTTTTTATGGTTCTGGTTTATGGTTTTATGGTTTATGTTTTTTTTTTTCTAATGCAACAACACACTTCTATAGCCTGGGTCCTTAGTGTGGAGCAGTGCTCTACACACACACACACACACACACACACACACACACACACACACACACACATATTTATATGAACATTTTAAGAGGTATAGAAAATACAAGAATGAAACATCCCCTATTATTGTTTTGACAAATAAATGTGTGAACTGTAGATAGTACTATTAGTGATTAACTGGGGTAACCTAGAGACAATGATGGTTAAAAGTTTTGACTAGGGAGAAGGTAAAGAAAGGCAGTAAAGTCTAAAGGAGAGGAAGAGAAAATCTAAAGAAGAGAACAAAAGAAAAACCAAAACAGCAGAAAAACTAAAGGAAAAAACCTCAAAAACCAAGACCCCCCCAAATATACAAACATACAAGAAAGAAAGAAAGAAAGAAAGAAAGAAAGAAAGAAAGAAAGAAGAAAGAAAGAGGCACTGTCTAAGTCTCAGTCATCTAGTTCCCCATGAGTCCCGCCTACCCTCCGGATGTTGCCACACAGCGGGTGTAGTCTTTGCTTCTTGCTGCAGTTCTGTATCAGTTCTCAGAATGGAAGTGTGACCTCTTGTTTTCTTCAAACACCTGTGGGGTAATCCTGCTCTGGACCCTCTGTCCCATGGACCAGTCTGCTGAGCCACTCAGACCTCAGGAGCTATACCATCAGGAGATACACCACTGCTCAACTGTGTATCTAGTCCTTTCTCCCCAGGGTGCTTGTAGCCAAACTGGTTGGCTAGGTGATTTCAGCAATGCTGAACAGTGCCCATATTGTGGGTAGGGCATTTGAGAAGTCTGTGCATCTGGGGGAGCCTGGCTGTGACCTATTCCTTTGGGTTGTTCAGCAGCCCCCTCAGGTATTTGTTTATTTGGAAATTAGTCTGGCTTTAGGGGGATCCTAGATGTTTCATCTCTTTAAGCTCACTATGCCTTTCCCACCTCAGGAGCTGTTCCTCTGCACTGCTGTGTGTTTGGACTTCTCTCTGCAGCACAGCTACAGACAGTTCACCAGGTTCTTTGTCTCCTGCCCCTCACCACAGAGTCAGAGCTGATGGTGTGCCACCTGGAAAAGTCCACGTGGCTGCATGATACCCAGAAGTAATCAAGTCCTCAGTGTAGATGGCAGTATGGCTTAATGTTTGTTTGTTTAATTGGGAACTAGTCTGGCTCTCAGAAGTTCCCAGACTCTGTGGTTCCTTAAGTGCCTGAGGCTATTCCCAGGGGGAGTAAGTAAAGGTGAATCCCTTTTTCTTTCAGACCACACTTGTGTGCCGTACAATTATTTTCTATCTTCCTATAAGCTTATCTTTTCTTTGCAATGTTTTTAAAGAGCATTTATTAGTACAATTTAGTAAAAATACTGTTCATTTTTGATTATCTTTGTTTTGTTTCCATTTTATCCATGCTATTGAACTGTAAGGCCGTGTGTGTGTGTGTGTGTGTGTGTGTGTGTGTGTGTGTGTGTGTGTGTGTGTGTTTGAGACAGGGTCTTTCTGTGTAAATCTGGCTGGACTGGAACTTGCTATGCAGCCCAGGCTGTCCTCAAGCATGTAGAGATCCTCCTGCCTTAGCCTCCCAAGTGCTGGGATTACAGGTATGCACCATCATTCCCCATTTTCATGCTATTGAACTGTAAATGTTTACTGTCTTCTTTCAATTACTTCTCCCTATTTCTCATTTGACCTTTATATCACTGCAAATGTTCAATGCCATTGACAGTAGATAGCTTTGACTGTACACTTGCATTTCTGATTTCTGGATCTCGGTAAAAGACTATGAGTATAAATAAATACATCAAATATAATGTGATATACATATTGCATTTCATTGAACTTCAGTTTCCCCATCTGTTAAGCAATGGTGTGACCAAGCTTAAGGAGCTGTTATGAAGATTAGATGAGAAATTTATATATATATGTGTGTATATATAATATATTATACATACGTATATAAAATATAAATGATATATAGACATATATGTGTATATGTGTGTGTAGACTCTCTCACACACACACAAACACACATATATGGAAGGAACAATTGCTAAAAGGTGATTCAGCTGTGAGAGCTGGGGGAAGAAAGTAAAGAATTTGTCCTCTGTTTTCTGGAGAGATAGGTAACTTCATAGCCTCGAGGTGTTTGCTTCTGATTTATAACTTAACTTCAGTTAAATACTATGTTATCAAAAAGTTCTCCCTATTAATCAATCTTCTGTTTTTATTACATATCTATTATAAATCAGAGATTGCATATAATTTCAGTCTAATGCAATAACGCACTTCTATAGCCTGGAACATAGGGGGCTTCTTCTTGATTCATCGTGGGATATATTCCAGACCCATGGTTCTACCATTTACAGAAACCAAAGGTAAATTCTTCCTTTTTCTTTTCTGCCTTAACACACCTGTTTACTCTTTGCTTGCAGGTAAATGTGTACATCTGCTAGGGCATGATCTCCATGGTAGGATGATAAATGAGATGTCATTCTATTATTTAAAGAGCAAATTCCAAAGAGTGAATTTTTCCTCACATCTGTTGAGTGGTCAACAGATCTTCTTAAAGGCACTAAAATGGATTTAGTCTCATTGATTACAGGGAAATTTAAAGTAAAATTATTGAGTTGCTTGCTGAAATCTTTTTAGACACATGTAGTTTCACCCTCAGTTGTTGATATTCCATGTAGATTGTTCCTCCCCCACATCCTGGCTCTTATGCCCCAGTTCAGGTAGCAAACAGGTTGTCTTGGTTAGACAAGCATTAGATGGCTCACTCTTAATGCTTCCTTTTCTCCACTAAAATCTAAAATCTAAAAACTAAAATCTCCTCCTCTCTACTGGCCCTCCTCACTTAAAGTTTTCTCAGTTAACAGATCACTGCTCAGCTAATGTCCTCAAGTGTATAGCTCCTCTACAAAATCCCACTCTTCTAGTGTGTATCTTCCCTGTCTCTCTAATCTCTTTGTTCTTTTGTCTTATTACAGTAAGATATCTTCTTAGCTTACCAATTGGTCCTCTCATTTCTCTTTTATTCCATTTATGAACAAGACAGTGAACATTATTACCGCTACAAAACAATCCTCTGACTTGACAAGAACAGAACCCCCAGCCCCAATAAATTGAAAATGGCTTTAATACTTGGTGATGAAAGGATAAAGAAAGCCACATATTTTTGAAGCAAAATTGGAAGTCAAAAAGGACCATCAACTTGTAAGAGTTCCCTGAAGTCACCATCGAAATCTTACAAAAGATTCCATTGGCTTCTTTCTTTGCCTTTGTCTCAGTAACCAGTGTCCAAGATAAATAGAAAATTTATTTCCATTTAGTTGCATTATTCTCTATTTTATTTGTGTAAATGGATAGTATTTCTATTGTATCAATGATAAATATATTAGGATATTGTTTCTATGGAAACACTCACTCCTAATTTGAAACAACCAGATTACCAACAGAGAGTACATAAACTGAGATTTGCCTGGAGTGAAAACTGATTTACACTCTGGTTTCTCACTCAGTAACAATTTCACTGTGCTAGCTTTTCATTTTGCATAAAGATTCTGGGACATATGCAAAAGGAGAAGTCTGAATAAGGCATGCCATAAAAAAATTAATTCACTCCTGTTTCAAATAATGCATATTGAGAAATTGAATTGAATGATGCACCAAATAAAATATTTATTTCTTATATGCAATATAGATGAGCTGATGTCTCTGTGAGAAATTTAACTTTTTAATTTTCTAACTTGGTGTTTGTATTTCATTAGCAATTGCAGATGAATAATCTATTATTCTCTTGCAAGTGTCAAAATGATGATATGGTGGCAAAAGCTCCACCTATTACTCCAGCATGGCTGGAAAAATCATGCACATTTTACTGATTTTTTTTTTTTTTTTTTTTTTTTTTTTTTTTTTTTTTTTTTTTTTTTTTTTTTTTTTTTTTTTTTTTGCTACTTCACTGCTTTATGCTAGTCATTGATTCCCTGGCTTTATTTCTATGGTTGTAGGTACCAAAATCAGGGTGAGATTATGAAAGTCACCTAACAGCATATATAGCAATCTATTTGTGGAAATATATATGCATCTGATGCTATATAATATGTAGTTAACTATACAATTAACATTACATAATTAACACAGAGATAATGCATAAAACTAAAACCACCCACTCACATTTGCAATATTAACCCTAAACTGGTATCATGCTTCTTGAGTCACAGATGACCCCATGACACAAGTACCCACACTTAGGTAAATTCTACAGTGCCCTATGTCAAGCACCTGCCAGGGCATCTATTTTGACTCCGTGATAGCAGTTAAAGGTTAAAAGATGGCTTTAGCAAATAACATAAAACTTATAGCTTATATTTTCTTTCTTGAAAAACAATTTCTCTGTCCCAGTAGTCTTGGTAAAAATACTACCCTATAACATATGCACATTACATATAAAAAACAATGTAACATTCAACTTCACCCAGAAACATCAATACAATTTATTACAAAACTTCCTTAAACTTATTGAAATGTTTTATATGTGAAAATTTCTTCCAATAAAATATTTGTAGGGCTTATTAGTGTCAGAAAATGATAGCTACACTTGAGCTTCTTCCTTTTCTAAATGTAATTCAAAAATATTCTTTTAAAAGCTCAAATACCAGGTAAGAGGTATTCTCTGAGTCCCTTTCCCCACCCTCTCCCTTTACCTCTCCCATTCCTCCTCCCCCTCCCCTCCCCCTCCCTCTCCCTCCTTCTCCTCCTCCTCCTCCTCCTCCTCTTCTTCTTCTTCTTCTTCTTCTTCTTCTTCTTCTTCTTCTTCCTCTTCTTCCTCTTCTTCTCCTCTCTCTCTCTCTCTCTCTCACACACACACACACACACACACACACACTCACACAGAAACAATTACTGTTATTCTTTTCTGAACTTATTTATTTAACTTCCATTAGAAGACAACTCTAAGCTACAGGTGCAATTTTATGTCCAGTGGAGTGTATGCTCTCATGTCGAAGAGTAAGTTAAATTAAGGACAGAGGATTAGTTTTTGTTTATTTAAATGTGAAACTGGGTTGCTATTTAAGCAGACTTTGCAAAATGAATGCCTTATATTCTAATAAAATGACCAATCTTAATAACATTTTGAACAAAAAGAATTTCCTCCCAGATCAAGGTATTTTTAACTTTATTTTATTCAGTAGGGAAAATATTGCTAACTTTCAGTCTGGTGTTTTCATTTTTCATATCTTCTTTTTTTATTACCCCCCCACCAAAGAATGAATGAAACCCAGAATTATCAATCTGTTGTGATAAATGATTTGTAGTTATTTAATTTGAATTTTTTGATAAGCAGTGTAGCAATTGTTGTTGTTGTTGTTGTTGTTAGGTGCCGTCAAGTCAGTATCCGACTCATCGCGACCCTCATAGGGTTTTCAATGGCTGAGTGCTTCGGGATTGCCTTGGGAGTGGATTGCCAGGCCCTTCTCCAGTGTAGCAATAGATTTTCTCAAAATGATTGCAAACAATATCCCCCAGTATACATTCTCTTAAATGTGACTTCGGCATATTTAGGGCAAGGGCTATATGCTCTTGTTTGGAATGGAGGAAGGCCATATGTGATTTTTAAGTTAGGTCAGAAAAGATGATACAACTTGAACTGGATGCTGTGATGCATGCCTATAATCCTAGCAACTACAGAGGCTAAGGGGGATTGCAAGTTCAAGGCCAGAAAATAACCTGAGCAATTTAACAAGACTGTCTCAAAATAAAAAGAGGGTTGAGAGTTCAGCTCAGTGATACAGCACTTGCTTAGTATGTGTGGGGCCAACCCCATAGTACTAGAAAAAAAAAAAGTAAAAAAAAGAGAAAATTAAAGACATGATACAATTATACCTGTTTTTTTTTAAGAGACTAAATCTTGGAACCAAACCACCACATTGTGAAGAATCTCAGAATTTTTGCAGAGGCTATATAGGGTTCTGGCAATACCTCTATTTCATACCAGCATTAACGCACAAACTTATGAGTGAAGATGCCTCAGGATGGTATCAGCATCCAGCTCTTGAGTCACTGCACAGCTTTTGAATCTTTCCAGCTGAGACCTCAGACACTGTGGAGTTGACACAAGCTGTCCATATTGTAACTTGTCCAAATTTCTAAGCCACAGAGTTCTTGACATAATGCAGTAATTGTTTTGTCACTCCATTTTGGGGTGGTTTGTTGTACTGCCATAGAAAACTGCAATAATCAGGAAAGTTGGTCATCTTTTCATATGTTTATTGAACATTTGGATTTTTTCTGTGTACTCTCTACTAATTAACTTTGCCTATTTGGTTGTTTTGGTCCTGCTCGCATATTCTGCATATTAGTCCTACTTCTGTTACATATATTGTACATATATTAAACCAATTAACTGTTAAATGATAGAAGTTTGACTCTTATGAGGTCAAAAAATTCAAACTTCTTTTCTTTTTCTTTTTTAGTTTTGGAATTTTGTGTCTTTTTTGGGAAAAAACTATCCCAACTGAAGATTATAAAAATATTCTATATTTTCTTCCAGTACTTTCATATTTTACTATGATCAACTCCATAATATGATCTTGAATGTATTATTCAATATGGTATGGGTTAAGATAAATGTAACTCTTAAATGTTTAGTTGTCTTTATGCCACTTATTTCAATAATCTGTATTTTTCTCCACTGATTCAAAATTCTTCTTTATCAACTAAATTCTTAAATAAACATATGTCTGCTTCTGGAGTCTGTTATGATCCATTGATTTATTTGACTATTACTATAAAAATACCATTTTCTTTTAATTTCAATAGCTTTTTGATATGTCTTAAATCTGGCAGAGCATGTAACCTGGCCTCATTTTTGCCCTCAAAAAATTTCTTGGCAGATTTTAAACACTTTTACGTGAAATTTACAATCTATTTTTCCAAGTGCCTTGAGAAAACTGCTTTTACTTATAGATTACTGTGTGGAAAATGTATATATTTACCATATTGCATCTTCTTGCACATGAAAATGGTATATTTTCTGATTTATTCAGGTTACCTTTTAGGTGCTTCAGTTAAGTTTTAAGAATTCTCTGTTTAATTCTTTTAGATTTATTTGAGGTAGTTTATGGGCTGGGATTTAGCTCAGTTGGTAGAGCGCTGTGCTGCAGTCTCTGAGGTCTCGAGTTCAATTCCCATCACCACAAAAATGGGAGAAGGACATGGCAACCCACTACCATGGCAACCCCGAAACAATCTGCCATTGAAAACCCTATGAGGGTCGCTATGAGTCAGGCACGACGTGATGGCACCTAACAACAACAACAGGAGGTAGTTTATTTTTTTGTTACTCTTGTGACTAAAGTTTTTAAAAATATGTTTCTAATTGGTCATTACTGTAATATAGTTAACTGTTGAATTGTATGTGCATATATATATATATATAAAACAAACCATATGTTAATTTCTTTTAAAAAACTTTTATGAACATACATTAATTGTACAAAATAATGTGTTTTTTTATGAAATTGTCATACATGTATATAATGTATTTTGGTCATATTCACCCTCCATTACCCCCCTTTGTAACCTCTGATCCTTCCCCTCAAGTCTCTGTTCTACTTTCATGTCTTTTTAAAAGAATCTAGATTCCACATATGGGAGAAAGCATGTGAAATTGGTCTAGTTTGGCTTATTTCACTTAACGTAATGGTTTCTACTTCCACTCATTTTCCTTTTAACGACAGTTTTATTCTTCTTTATGGCCAAATAATATTCCACTGTATATATGCACATTTATTCATCCATTGATGAGCACATAGGCCAATTCCGTAACTTGGCTTTTGTGAAGTTATATTTCTTATATTCAGCTTTTTTGTGTGTATTCTTTTATCAGTTGTAATAGCTTTTCAATTGATTCACCTTGAACTTTCCCTGGAATTATAAGTAACCATCCTTTTGAATTGTTGAAAATACTTTTTATGATTAAAAAGAGATTAATATACATTGAACAAAGCCAATTTTAAAGTCAAATTATGTTTCACCTAATAATTTCTAAGTTTTCAGATCATTTTCATGAGTTCCTTTTATCAGTTTAATATTTAGTTATCTATAGCCATAACACCCTGGTGTCTCATCTCATCTCATCTCAGAAACTAAGCAGGGTCAGGTCTAGTTAGTACTTGGATAGGAGACCACCTGGAAATACTGGGCGCTGTAGACTTGGGAAAAGGACCCAGTAGCCTACTCCCAAAACAATCAGCAATTGAAAACCCTATGAGTAGTAAATAAGCACTGACAATAGTGCCTGGCATGGCACAGTGTTGAGTAGTGTTTCGTCTGTTGTACATAGGGTGGCTATGAGTTGAATCTGAATTGGCACCAAACAACAGGACAAGAACTGGTAAAAATCTAAAGAATAATATCTTGTGACACATAAAAATTAAGTGAATTTAAATTTCAGTAGCCATAAATAAATATTATTGGGACCAGCAATTCTCATCTCTTTATGTATTGTCTACAATTGCTTTCCTACCTCAATGGCAGAGTAGTTATGACATAGACCATATATGTTGCTCTTATTGTTTGCGAGGCTGCTATGTGCATTACAAACAACACTGACACAGTTATATTTTGAGTGTGTTTCAAATGCCCTTCCATACTATGACATTATTATTTATTAAAATTACCACTTTATACCTATCGTGTTAAAACAAGAAAAGAAGAGAAAAGTAGAGATTGAATGCTATTTGTAATGGATTGTGGATGATTGTTATCATATGAGATGGCAAAGTATTGTATTACTGTGTAAAGACACTACAGCTATGCTCAAAAAATACGGTACACATAGGCATTACTAGATCAAACACTCATCACATTATTCCTACCTTACAAGGAAGCAACAGTAAAAAAAAAATGAAGGATGTCATCATGGCAGATTTTTTTCCACAAAAATAAAAAGTGAAAACGAGACTGCATCCAAAATAATTAACTGAATGGCTCATCCATTTATTAAGCAAAAATAGCTTTTTACTAATGGTGAATAAATTAAATTGTGTTTGATTGTAGCTGTTGAAGAAATTATCTAGAGAAAACAAATTTATTTAAGACTTTTGGTTTTTCAGTGAAAATAGTTGATTGAAAAGTTGAGAATATTGGGAGCAATACCAATAGTCCATCAAAAAATAAGGCAAATAGTTTGAACAGTTTTCTTTGCCTCTTGATGAGTTGACAGATGTAATACTACTCCATTGTTATTTACTTGAAGAGTCAATCCTAAATTTGAAGTGACTGAAAAATTAGCCTCTATGCATGACTGTATTGTAAAACTATAGGTGAGACTATTTTCAGAAACGTTAAAAGAAAATTAATTTAGTACAACCTGAAGAAGAATCTTCTAAGATGTGTTCCAATTAATTACTGGTGGTAAAAATATGTGTTTTGAAGCAGAAAAATAACTTATTTGTACAAATTTAAATAGTTTATGAAACTATAAGATGTTTTAAGGCTGTGGTTATTCAATGTATTATTCATCAGCAGATGCTTTGTGAAAAATACTTAAATCTATCATGTATAATTAAAATAGTAATGTCAATGGTGAAACTCATTCACCTTTGTGGTTTTAAACATCATTAGTTCCATAAATTTTTGTTAGAACAGAATCTGAATATCCTGCTTCTCTACCATATAGCAGATCAGTTGCTAAAGAATGATAATTTTTTACTTTATGATTTTTTGAGGACAGGGCCAACATTGAAATTTTTGTGAATGAGACATACCACTATCAACTAGTATATTTGAACACTGGATAGTTTTGGAACTGAGCTTTGTTACAGACTTGATGATGTTTCTTAATGAATTTAACCTAAAATTACAAGACAAAATAGCACCTAAAAGGTTAATTTATATTTCAGTCATTTCAGTGACAACCAATGTTGTTTGAATCATATAATGTCAAGCTTTTTCTACATTTCTTGTGCTGACAAATGTTAACACAAGATGTGCAACCTCCATTTCCACATAAATGTGCAGGAGATGTATTTTTGAGCTCAAACTATAGTTCTGGCAGCACTCTTTTGGACCTTGATGCAAGTGTAAATAAAAATTCCATATTTCAAAATCCATTTAACTGTGCAGTTGAGAATCTTCCACCTATCCCTCAACTGAAAATAATTAATGCAATAATAGGATAAAGGCAAATCAAGAAAATAATAGAATTCTTTAAGTGCCTTCCAAACAATGCATGTGCTCAATTAAAATCATATGTTCAGGGACAGACATCAGTATTTGGCAGTGCCTATTTGTGTGAGAAGACATTTCAAAAGTGAAATCTATACAATCTCATTATGAATCAGTATTAACAGATGGACATGTGCAATTGATTCTGATGATAGGAAACACCAACTTTGAAGCCCAATTCAGTGAAACATTATTCCCTCCCCCAAAATAAAAGAATTCTATTTGCATTATTGTTGTTATTGTTAGGTGCTATAGAGTTGATGTCCAACTCATAGCAACCCTATGTACAATAGACAAAACAATATTGTTACTGCTTCTCTTCTATTCATAAGTTTTCAAAGGCAGCTTGTTTTTGGGTAGTGGGTTGCTGGGTTCTTCTCCTAAGCCTACAGTACCTGGTGTTCCCAAGTAGTTTCTCATCCAAGGATTAACCAGACCCAACCCTGCTTAGCTTCTGAGATCTGACGGGATGGGATGCCACAGTGGTACGGCTGCAGGCCTATTTGCATTAGTAGACCTATATTATAGAAAACTGTACTCAAGTATTATTAAATTGTCAACTTTTTGACAATAAAGATTTTTGGACATTTTTTTCTCTTGTTGCATGACTGCCTACATAATATCCTTGGTTTTGCTTCTTGGCATGAATAGTCTAACATATTTACTCTCTGGTCCTTTACAGAAAAATGTTGCCATTATCTCACATAGAATATTCTCTTATGCCTCTCATTGTCAAAGATGTGTAGTGGGTTGGTCAGCTTGTTGGTGTGGGGAAAATACCTGAAAACAACTTCTGGGAAGAATGGTTTATTTTGGCTCATGGTTTTACAGGTTTCTGTCCATTTTGGTGTGTGGTCACACAGCTCTACTCCTCCTGGGCCCATGTGCAGTGGGGCAGAACATCATGGCTGTGAGCATGCGGCAGAGGGAAGTGGCTCACCTCATGGTGCACAGGAGGCAGAGAGTGAGCAGAAGCAGCAGGGGACAAGATATACCCTTCTAGGGCAGTGAATGCTCCTCACCCACAGTCACCTACTTCCTGTAACTAGGCCTCACCTCCTAGTTTCTACTGCCTCCCAATAATGCCATCAAATTATGAATCCACCAAGGAATTAATCCACTGCTGAAATTAGCACTCTAATGATCCAATCACTTCTCAATGGCACCACCAGCTGGAGACCAAGCCTTGGAGACATGAGTCTTTGTGGTTATTTTATACCTAAACCTTAACAACTAGTGAAGATAATTTTCAAAATCATCTTACAAGCCATGTTTATTGAGTGTTTACTTAGCACAAAGATCCTTCCTTGTAAGAGAAGCACTAATATTTCCAATTATATTGTGGAGAAATGCAGGTTCTGAGACTTTCCCATAGTCATACACTGGTAAGTAATCAGATTTTAATCTGATCTTTCCAGCTACAAAGTCTATGTTGTATGACTTTGAGGAAGTTGCTTAACTTCTCTGAGCCTCAGTCCCCTCATCTGTAAACTGGGGAATATAACTATAGTTATAGCTCTAGTTATAACTATAGTTATAGCTCTAGTTATAACTATAGCATTAACCATAGTATAGAGTTGATTTAAGCATTAATATACAGAAAGCATTGAGAATAGCTCTGGGGAAGAGCAATCAGAAAAGGATTGGAGGTTATATTACAGGAAGGAGATCAGTAAAACAGTTTCTTATTTAGAAGGAGTTGATGGAAAACAGTCCCCAATTCAACCATCAATTAGCGCTTTGCACTTATAAAATCTGTGCCACTGAGGTTTGTCAAGAAAAAAGAACCTAATATGTAATGAACATTAAAAAATTAAATATTACACTTAACTACAACTAATATAGAGGTGCTATGTAGCTGAAGGGCTGGGATTTAGCTCAGTTGGTAGAGCGCTGCACTGCGGTCTCTGAGGTCCCGAGTTCAATTCCCAGCACCACAAAAATGGGAGAAGGGCCTGGCAATCCACTCCCAAGGCAATCCAGAAATAGCCATTGAAAACCCTGTGAGGGTTGCTATGAGTTGGATACCAACTCGACGGCACCTAACAACAACAACAATAACATGTAGCTGAGATGATCAGTTGGTGTCACACTCACTTGGACATATTCCTGCCACTACTACTTGTTAGTTATATGGCCTTAGTCAAGCCACTTACCCTCCCTGAGCCTCACCATCCTCATGTACCAAATGTAGATTATAAGTAGCCTACCATACAGGGTGATGTAAAGATTAAAGGAGACCATGCTTCAGAACTACCTAATACTATGTAAGACTGAGCTCAGTAAATGTTAGTTCATCTCTCTTGTCCATGTTGTTGTTGTTAGGTGCCATCGAGTCGGTGTGTGACTTATAGCAACCCTATGTACAATTGGTGAAACATTATTGTCAGTGCTCCTCTGCTATTCATAGGGTTTTCAATGGTGGATTGATTTTTGGGAGTGGGTTGCCAGGTCCTTCTCCTAAGCCTACAGCACCTGGTGTTCCCAGGCGGCCTCCCATCCAAGTACTAACCAGGCTGGATCCTGCTTAGCGTCTGAGGTCTGACAGGATCAGATGCCACAGTGCTACAGCTGCAGGCATCTCTTGTCCCTAACCTTTCTAAATTGGCCCAAGCCTTAAAAAGGAGAATAAGGGAAAATCAAACAAAAACAAAACAAATCAAAATTAAAAACCCTAAGCAAACAACTAATTAATTGGGCATTGAAAGATAAGGAAATGGTGAAGAAGCAAAGAAATAAAAGGTCCTTACTAGAATGGCCAAATAAAATATAGAACTTCCAATTTTGAATTTCAGATAAACAATTTTTTAGTATTATAAATACATCTGAAACATTACATGAGAAATATACTAAATAAATTGCTGTTTATCTGAAATTCTAAATCAGCTTGATGTCAAGCTAAATTTTTATTTACTAAACCTGGAAGCCTAGACATGACAGAATTTTGTAAGAAATCTCTTATCCCGTAGGGTCAAGACTCAGAATTTGAAATAAGCTAATGTGTTTCCAACTTGCCAACTACAAAAACATGAAGGAAAAGGCTCATTCCACTCTCCCTGTCTTTCAAGCAAAGGGCTTGGATGAGAAGCCTTAAGCAAGTGTTTTGAGCAATTTTGGCTTTTGTGCACTGTCTTAAGCCTGGCGTAGAGGCTGCTGGGAAGACTATGTCAGCTCACTGTGGTCCCCTTGGGTCTCTCTCTGCCCCAGGTTTTCCTTCGGGTGGGGCCCTGTGGTCATGGTGTGATAACTCTTTGTCTCTGCACCCCTGCCACGCCCTGCTTAGTCCACCTGGGGATGGGGGCAGAAAACAGCTTGGCAACACGGAAAAAGGGATTATCAATTTAACATTTTTCTTCATAGTTGGGCTATGCTTTGCTGTTTGGACTTGCAAAACTTTAATTATTACTTTGATGCAGAGTGGCTGCAGATTGTCATTGCCAGGACTGATTTAATAGCCTGCTTGCACAAAGTCTGACAGAGATTGCTTTTGTTGCACTTTGTAACAGCTCCTGAGAGTGGCTCTTTTAGGTTAAGGAGGAAACTCTGTGGTTAAACTGTAGCCTAGGTATTTTTAGAGCCGTTACCATGTTAACCGAATTTCGTACATTTCACCTGCAGGATATGCAGTAGTGCTTAGGGCCTTCTTTAAACTCTAACAACAAAAATCATATGTATGTATATGTATGTATGTTTATATATATAGTATTATGTAATATTATAAGTACATATGAATATATATGATTTAACAGTTGCTAATACTGTGTTTAGGATTAATTCCATGTTATCAGAAAAGCTACTCTCCCTGAATGGGTAAGCTGCTAAGAGTGTGTGTGTGTGTGTGTGTGTGTGTGTGTGTGTGTGTGTGCTTGCGTGTGTGTATGAGTGATATTTTGACATTGTTGTTGTTAGATGCCTTCATGACTCATAGTGACCCTACTATTGTCATGCTTCTCTGCTATTCTTAGGGCTTTCAATGGCTGATTGTTTTTTGGGAGTGGGTTGCCAGGTCCTTCTCCCACTGTCACATTAGGAGTACTTTTTTCTTTGGTATAAATGACTTGAACGAACATAACCAAAAGGCTAAAATTGGTTAGTTCTAAAGGTCAGAGCCTGAAGGCAGTGACCCATTTGTTAATCATTAAGCTTTTCTAAGCCGTCTCTGACAGAATTCTGGCTTTCTGCCACTTCTCTGGTCATTTTAAACTGCAAATTCCTGTACTGTTTCAGTTTTTAAGTAGGTAGCAAAGGTTATGAGAAAGGCATAACTCGTTAGACATTTTTTCTTTATCAAATGTCTTTAGGGTTTTGGAAGGCAGAGCTTTTCTGTGTTAAGGGAATCTTCATAACATGCCTAGCTATAGAGCATTTAAAGATAGACCCTAGGGTCCTCTAAAATAGTGGGTTTTAGTTTCCATAGATAAGCCTGATGTGAGGAACGGGATCCTCACTTAGTGATAAGGTAGGAATACCAGAATCGTTGCTAACCAGCAATTTTTTCCAGTAATGCCAGCTCTGAAAGTTCAAGAAACAGGAGCATAATAATCACAAAGTAGTTATCATCTTATATCATTAGTTAAAAACTGGAAGAGCTTTGAAATATTTTGAATGCATTTTGTAAAGCCCAATGAGGTTTAAGTGATACATTTCATTGCCAAATTTAATGCCAGTTTATTTTTTAGTCATCTGAATAAAAGTCAACCTGCACATCAAAAAAAAAACTCACTTAAACAAAATTAAATTTTATTTTATGTAGCCAAGGGACATTAAGCTGCTAAAACACTTGATTTAATACTGAACATGGAATAATTGTCCTCTATTTCTCAAGGGAAAAAATACAGTTAAACCTTGCTTATCCATAAACCAAACTTCCGGAAGGCTTAAGAATTTGGAATTGCTCCAAACACAGACGAGAGGAGGAGGGCAAAGAAAAAGGAGGGAAGAGAGAATGAGGGGAGAAAGAGAGAAGGAGGGAGGGAGAAGGAACTCAGAAAGCAAGCAAGTCAGCTTTTAGAAGTAGATCTAACTGAAGCCCTAGCAACACTGAAAAGAGACCTGGAGCTTATATCTGATTGGTTTACCAGCCAGAAGGAATGGTGAGCTCTGATTGGTTGGTGATGATGTCTCCAAATAATCAGCCTTTTTCAGGAAAGCAAATTTATGTGGCAGAAGGGACAAGAGAGAGGAGAAGCAGGCAAGAAGAATAGGGAAGAGAAAAGGGAAAAAAGAATGGCAGATTGTTTGTAACAGAAGTAGTAACTGATGAACATGAGAATAACAATACCTATTTATATAACTGTTAATCGTTTACAAAGGACTTTTACATGTAATCATTGATATTATCTTCACAAAGACTGTCAAAGCTCCCAGAACTAAAATAACATTCCCCAGATTACCCAGCTAGTAGGAAAAAAAGCTTAGGTCTTCTGGCTCAAAACTAAGATCATTGTTTGGAGTTATCCTGAGGGAAAGACAGCAGCAAATATTCTGATCACAGAGAAGAGAGTCAGAAGCCACCTCAGCTGGTAGCTTAGTGGGAGATGCAGAAGGGAGTAAAGAGCTCCCTGCTTGTCATGACCACAGCCCTCAAAAACAGGCACAGGGAATATCTCTGTGTGTTTGGAAGGACAGGTGGTTGTGGTGCAAATGAGGCTCATGTCTTTAGGGCTCAGAGTGAAGCCGTGAATATATTTCATTGGGATGTATCACAGTCACATCACACACTTACATAGAAGTTGGCTACCTAATTATTCCTTCCTCTTATCCTTGAAGATGCCTGCGGCCTTACCACTATGGTGTCTGATCCCATAAGATCTCGGAAGCTAAGGAGGGTGGGGCCTGGTTAGTACTTGGATGGGAGACTTCCTGGGAACACCAGGTGCTGTGGGCTTGGGAGAAGGACAAGGAAACCCACTCCCAAAAATCAATCCGCCATTGAAAATCCTATGAATAGCAGAGAAGCACTAACAATACTGCTTCGCCTGTTGTACGCAGGGTCGCTATGAGTCGGACACCTAACAACAACAACAATCCTTGAAAGTCAGTCTTTCCTCAGCCTTAGTAAAGAGAATTACCATTTACCCAGCTGCTCCAGCTAAAAATCCATTATGTCATCTTTGTCTTAAAGTTTTCCCCATATCTAATTTATCAGCAAGGCCTAATATAGATTCCACTTATAAAACATATGTTGATTCAGGCTGCTTTTGTCGATCTCCACAGTCACCTCTGCTTTCTCCTCTTGTGCCACTGTAATAGGTTTTTAGTTGATTTCTCAAGTTTCTCACACTCTCCCTTCCCTAATTCTTGTCTCCCTCCCTTCACATCCATTTTCTGGACCATGCTTTTCCCCCAACTTAAAACTTGCCCTAAGAATAAAACTTAAAATCCTTACGATGATCCAGTCCTGGTTTTGTTTGTGTTACTCTGCCTAGGCCTTGGTACAATAGCCATGGAGGCCTCCTTTGAGTTATTAGAACACACCCAATCTTCTACTTGAAATGTCTTTAATTCTGCTGCTCCCCATCTTCATGTCATTGCATGGTTGGATTTTTCTCCTATATCACATAATCTACACAAATAGGGCTTTTCTCACAGACTGGTATTAGAGTTCCCCTTCATTTTCTCTCATAATGCATTTTTATTAACTTCCCATTATTTCGCAATCTGAAATTACTTATGCTTTATTTGACTCCTTATTATCTTCTTTTATCTATTTCTCTATAGTAGCTATCAAGTTCCATTAAAGCAAAGACTCAATTGATTTCCCATACCACTAGATCTTCAGAGCCCACAATGGTGGTACATAGGAGATCCTCAGTAACTGTGTGTGGAATAAATGAATGGGTGAATACCAGGGCATTAATATACCTTGCATTCTGTGACATCTATGCATTAACGGAGACATGGACGGGTACGTTGTGATTCTTGTTTGTATCCTGTTATTTCTTAATTCCTGTTGCAGTTGTGAGCTCTGATAAGCTGCCATCATTTAAGACATTTTGTGGTAAAGGGAAGGAAATCTCATTTAGGTTGAGACTTGAAGGATGGTATAAGTTTTACTCCCAAGGTCTATTCGTAGTAAGCAATTAAAGTTCATCCTGAAATTGGAGCTTTATTAAAGATTGGTATTTTGTAGCATTTAGGAAAGTATGACATTAGTTTGCCTCCTGAAATGCAAAAGGCATGTTTTTGAGCCAGAAAAGTAGAGGCCTCTGTCCTCCAACAGAATTGTGCTTTTTCTTTTTAAAATAGTCTGTGGAGATCAAATGCCAGCCACAGTAAAGGTTGTTATCTATTTTTGATTTGCCAAAGTTGTGCCTTTGAATGATTAACATGTTCTTAGCAAAATGAATCATTCTAAAGTCACAATGGAACCAATACCTTGGTCAAGGGTATGGCTTTAACTATGTTCATTTGTTTCAATATTCCAGTTTTGGGAATTTCTTAGCTCACCTATTATGGTTTCCTTTGAAAGTGAAGGTTACCATGGTGCCCTCTGGTGGAAACAAATTTGGATTTTTTTTTTATGCTAAAGCTCTTTCTAGAGAGAAGGAATGACTGTGATACAGATAGGAAAGAAGCAATTTTAATTTTAACATAAATGTCCATACACTAGAAGCAGATTGTTCTTGCTGTTGGGGAACTACAAGAAATACATGCCTCAGAACATTTGCTTGCAGATTTAGTGACACAGCAGGCAGGTACAACAGAGGAAGGGCCAGTATATAAGAGCATGTAATTTGAATTCCATTAGAATAAACTGCAGGAGCCATGCCATTTTATACTACTTTGCAACACTGAAGTTGACTAATTAGGTATTATATCTATAAATTCAAATGAAAGTGATGGCAATAATAGCATTTGCAACAAGATTCATAAATAGCCATGAACATAGGGAAGAAGTAGAATTTGGTGTGGTTTGTCAAGAATAAGTGGGGATTCATATGATTGGATTTTTGTCCTTACACTCATCACCAGAGTTGATAAATCATGATGTATCCATCAAAATACTGGGTCACAATACTGGTTCCTTGATTGGGGTTTTGACCCCTAAATTTCATGATTCCTTTGTAGAGTCACTTTTACTTATCTTCATAAGGGGAGATCCTGACAAAGAAACTTAGATTATTGGACAAGCCAACCTCAGAAAGATGTCAAAGCTTTTCTTTGAGTAGCTAGGGTCTTAAGACAGTGGGGATCAGCGTTATTCTGAATAAATCAGTTCATATATTTGTTCATCTGAATGTACTACATAAAACTCTCATTCAAAATAAAGATGAAAAAGGAAAAACAAAATTGTTTGAGCATCTAATTTACAATGTATCTGCAAATTATTCTGTGATTATTTCAGTATTCAAGTTTCCTGAAAGGTACAATGTGGACAGAGTGGAAGTAAGCTGTGTATGTAGAACAGTTGCATTTGGTCAGCTTATTGCTTTGCCTCACTGGAAACTCATCTTTGAAATTTGGTGCACGTCAAATTAAAAAATAGAAACTAAAAAGCAACCAACAGTTCATCTAAAGCAGTTGTTCTCAAAGGAATGGTACTGCCCCCTAGGGGGTGTTCTGGAAGTTCATGAAGGCTTTTTATTATTATTATTATTATTAAAAATTTTTTTTGAACTTTTAATTTTTATTTATTTTTTGTGAGAAGGGTGTCTTAAGGTGCCTAAATGATAATTTGGCTGCTAATGATGTTCCATGAGTAATGACCAGGGATGTGAAGGGCAGTTGCTTATCATGCTGAATTTTGCTGTTGCATCAATCATTCATGTAGATGAAAAATCTGTATGCAGTGAACTAAGCCTGAGATCAAATTCAATTTTACATTTAAAAATTTCTAAGTATTTTCGCATGGTTTTAATAGACATAACTTTTTTCAGAAATGTAAAACCAATGTAATTCAAAGAAAGACTGTACTTTGTCTTACTTAGAACTTTTCCTATATTCGACATTTTTGAAAACTATAGTATGAATATCCATGCCACACATGGCATTTGGAATCTTCCAAAAGTACAACTATAACTATTTTTACTTGTAATGTCTGAATTCAAAGCAATTCTACAAATAAGTGTGTCTAACTCCTTCATAATACATAGTTATACCCAAATACTTTTACTTATTATAATTATATTCTTTCCTTCTTCTTTACCTTATAGTTAGGTATTTATATTGATATTTTGAAGTTATTTGTACTTGTAGGTTATATTATCCACAAATTTAATTTTATTATTATAAAGGATGCTATTGAAAATATTTATCAGAGAGGACACTGGAATGATGATAAAAAAATGATAATGTTAGGAACTCTGAAAACCTTCTCCATACAAACAAGGAAAATACTGGCAAAAATGGTCAGAATGAACGTTTTCAGAACTCTGGAAATGAACCAAAGGCTTGAAGCAACCACAAGAACTGTTGTTCAAGAAAAATGGCTAAATATCAGTTTTAAAAGTGAATTTGTTAGATTTTTACCTTGCTTTATTTCCATTGCTTTCCTCCCCAGCTCTGTAATAACCTTGAAAACCAACATCCTATGATTTCATTAAAAATTCCAGCCATGTGGCAGCCACTAGAGTGGGTAGAATAGGGTTAGAATTCCTTCCAAACCCTATTCCCAAAGACCTGTCTGATAGTTCCTTGAAATTTCCCACTCACAACACTGACCATATGTAACTTGACTCAGAACTCATCTAGTCTGAACAATATTTTTCTCAATAGAAACAATTTTCAGTCATTTGTAGGGGAGAGTCAGGGGCAATTGTTTAAAATCATATTTACCTGAGGTGATTCATAATAGTTGGGGCACATGAGCAGCTTACTAAAACTTAAAAGGAAAAACTGGGGAAAGAGATGTCCAAAGGGGGATTTGGAAAGCATAGATATATTACTGGAAGTCTAGAAGGCCAAATTCATGTGTAGGGATGTGAGGATACCCAGTGTTGTGTGTATTCTCAGGAAATATTTTGAGAAGGACCTAAACATTGACCTATGCCTAACCTGATGGTTCTGTGCAAGGAAAAGTTGAGGCTAAGTTTCACACAGCAGCAGGAAATGTTGAGAGAATGCTCCAAATGCTCACAGAATCCCGAAGAAAAGTCTGGGATACTTAGAGGTGCCAAGCATTTAAGAAAATCTTTGTCCAATCCTTAGCTGAAAGCTTGGTTAGCCAGCAGAGACTCCAGGGGCCACCCATGACAAGGAAAGCATAAATTAAAGAGTTAGCAATGAAAAATCAAGGAAACAAACACTAACAAAAAAGAGCAACTTTAACCATCACTGGGGAAGTATATGATTCCGATTTAAAAAGTTTCCTTATGATATTATTTAAAATGTAGCATTTCAACAAAAAATTAGGAGAGATCCAAAGAAACAAAGTGTGACACACAAGCAATACAAAAACAATCAATATAAACTATCCTGTAGGAAGCCCAGACACAGTTACTAGACAAAGATTTAAATCAGCTATTTTATTTGTGTGCCAAGAATAAGGAAAACCATGTCTAAGGAACTGAAAGTATGAAAGAGGTTTTCATCAAACAAATCAATAAAGAGATATGAGTTATAAAAAGAGTCAAATAGAACTTCTAGAGCTGAGAAGTGCAATAGCAGAAGTGAAAATTTCACTAGAGGAGGTCAACAGAAGATTTAAGCAGGCAGAAGAAAGAATGAGCAAACCTGAAGAAAGGTCATTTGATATCAAATCTGAACAAGATAAAGAAAAAAGAATGAAGACAAATGAACAGAGCCTGACAGACTTGGGTAACATCATCAGGAGTACCAATATATGCAAAGTGAGAGTCAGAAAGAAGAGAAAAGGGAATAGAAAGAATATTTGAGAAAATTATGCCAAAATTGTTACAAAGTTGATGAAAATCATGAGTTCCCACTTCCAACAAGCTCATCAAAACCTAAGTAGGATAAAATAAAAAAAGATTTACACTGAAACCTATCATAATGTAACTATTGAAAGCTAAAGACAAAGTGAATCTTGAGGGAGCAAAGGAGAAGTGATTCATCATGTTCAAGGGATTCTCAGTAAGATTTTCATCTGATTTCTCATCAGAAACCATGGTAGTCAGAATGCAGTGGCACATCATATTCAAAATGTTGAAATAAAATATCATCAACCATGAAATCTATCTCTATCAAAACTTTCTTTTTTCATTTAAAAAATGATGAAGAAATCAAAACATTTTCAGATGAAAAAACAGTGAGATAATCCATTGGCAGCAGGCCTGCTTTTCGAAGATTACTAAAGGAAGTTCTTTAGGCTAAAATTAAAAGTTGGTAGACAGCAAGTTGAATCTACATGAAGAAATAAATAAATGGTTATCTTTACCAGTTTCCTACTAGTAAAGATAACCTGAAGGTAAATATAAAAGAAAATATTAACATATTTTATCTGATCCTGTAGGTAAATATCTAAGAAAGTATTTACATATTTTATCTGTAATTATCTATCTGAAATTGAAAGATGATTTTATAAACTAATAATTACAAATTTGTGTTGAGGTATACAAAATGCATAGTAAAGATGTGGTTTGTGTGATCGTAATAGCACTAAGGAAGGGTTAGGGAATGGAGATATGCAGGAACAAATACTTTGTATACTATTGAAGTTAAGTCCATATTAGTACAAAGTTGTTGTTAGGTGCTGGAGTCGAATCCAACTCATACCAACCCTGTGCACAACAGAATGAAACACTACACAACACTGTGCCATACACATAGTCTTTTTATGTTTGAGCCCAATGTTGCAGCCACCCTGTTTCTTCTCATTTTGAGTCATGCCACATCAGCAAATGGACATCCTAGGGACTTTACTCCATTCCCATCATTAAGATCGACTCTACTTTGTGGAGGCAACTTTTCCCCAGTCATTTCTTGAATGCCTTCCAGCTTGGGGCGCTCATTTTCCAGGACTGTATTTGACAGTGCTTCTCTGCTTTTCATAGGGTTTTCAATGGCTAATTGTTTCGCAAGTGGGCTGTAAGTTGGTTCTCCCTAGTTGTCTTAGTCTGGAAGCTCAGCTGAAACATGTCCAGCATGGATGGTCCTGCTGGTATCTGAAATACGGATGGCATAGATTTTAGCTTCAGAGCAACGTACAAACCCCCATATCATGAGAAGCTGACAGACACATGGGGGAATCCAAAGTAGATTGTTATAAATTAAGATGTTTATAAGACCCAGGGCAACCATTAAAAAAATAACTTTAAAACACAATAAAAGAAATAACAAGGACATTAAAATGGCACACTGGAAAGTATCTACATAGTACAAGAAAGACAGTAACAGGGGAACTGAGTAATAAAAAAGACATAAATCATACCAAAACCAAATACAAAAATGGAAGATGCAAATCCTACTTTATGGCAGTTATATTAAATTTAAAAGGCTGAGATAAGTATAAAGGGTAAAAAAGAAAAACAAAAACAAAAACACCTGATCCAAGTCTATGTTGTCCACCAGAAAAACATTTTAGGTTCAAGTATTTCAATTATTGAGAATGTAAGCGGTCGGTGATTCATTAAGGTCTGATGGTGCTAGATCAATCTGGGCCATATAAAATTTCAAAACTAAACAACCAAAGCTCCTAACAAGAAAAAGCCCTGTACCACACTATGGTGAAACTGACAGAAGGAGAATCCAAACTGACCAGAACTGGAGCAATAGGATACAGGAAGGAGAAAGTCCAGTTAAAAGTGGAATAGGAGCAGGAGACAGATTTCAGAAAGTCTAATGACTTACATTTTTGATCATGCCTCATAAAAGAGAGAGCTCTAGGGTTAAACCTCTTTTGGCTCACCTGGAAGAAAATTCATTTACTGAAGTGAAGTGAACAGCAGAATAGGACTGCCCATACAAAGGCATTTTAAGACAAAAGAGAACTTCCCTACGGATGATTTAGCATGCAAAAAAGATTCTTGATAGGAATTTCAGAAGAAAACTAGATAAATGGAACAGAACAAATAACAAACATTATTTTAAATATGATCAATACTCTACAATGAAAGAGCACATCATGTTCCTAGAAATATCAACCAAGAAGAGTCATTGATGAGACAGTCTACTAAAACTGTAAGACTTTAATGGTTCTAAAAATGTGTCCTTTAAATACTAATAAGTCTTTTGGGTATCCAAGCAAAAAGATCAAGTCATTATAAGGGAAAGAAATTCAAAGTACTATCAGACTCTTTGACAACAACATTTTTTTGCAGAAGCAGTGAAGTATCACATTTAAAACATTAAAAGGAAAAAGGTTATGCAGTCAAAATTATCTTTAAGTAAAAAGGCCATAGACAAACTATTATAAACATACAGGAACTCGGGTTGTTCACCTGTACCTTCATTGAATGACCTTTAAAAGAACAAGCAGTAAACAAGCAATTACTGACAAGATATTGACAAAAGTACTGACAGGATATTGACAGTCACTGATGAGTGACTGATAGCTAATGTGTGGAATGCTCTTTAGAAATATTCCAGCTAATAAAATAAAATAGTGTATTTTTCAATGTCTAATGAATTAATGGATCTCAGCAACTATCATCAATAAATGATAAGCTTAAGTCCTGATAGAAGAATATAATATCACCAGTGAAATTGTCTTTTCTGTGCTCCCCACCACAATGAACTTGACTATGATTAAGCACTTGACCTACCTATCAATTTACTGGAAATACTAGGCTCAGATAATCATATTAAGTAACAGTATGAAATGCAGTCAGCAAAAAGCAGAATGTAGAATCTTAGGATAAGCTATCCCTGATTTCTTCAATAAAAAATTGCAAAGGGGAAAAAAAAGAAAAAGAGAAAATCCATAGATTAAAAGAGACTTAAGAATATATGTCAATTGTTTATATTTCAATTACATATATATTGTAAAAACTTATTTTGATCTCAAGTAAATATACAAACTGTTATACATAAATGCACACATATGAAAATTGGAGAAATACGAACATTGGCCATTTGATATTAAGCAATTACATGGTTATTTGTTAGCAATTATTGTTAATATTTGTGCCTTTGATAAATATTATTGTTAAAACAAGCACCCTTATTTTTTGATATACACACTGAAATATTTACAGATGAAATAATATGATGTTTAAAATTTCCATCAATAATTGGGAAATACATGGGAAGAATAGATAAAACAAGACTGACTACATATTGATAATTTCCACATTCAGTATTCTGTGCTCCCTATATTTGATTTAATATGAAGACCTACATGATAAAAGGTTTAAAAGTAAAATATAATCCAGTGAGGGAGAACTTGTTTTGATAAATTGAAGGGCTCTTGTAGATTTTTTTTTTTTTTTTTGGCTAACTAAAATACCTAAAATTGTTTAGTTTTTTTTTTTTTCCCTCGTACTGGGATGCTGAATCCAGGGCTTCATGCATGCTTTTTGCAAGTGCTCAACCACTGAGTCATACCCACAGCCCTGTTGTTTAGTTTAATGTAAGATGAAATTCTACACTATTATGCATAATTATTGATAAGATTATAGAACTTATAATAAAATGATATTCTATTATACTCCTTCAAATTTACTACTTCCATACCTTTCCGCCCCACATGTCTGTCAGTTTGCCACACTGTGGGTGCTTGTGTGTTGTGATGAGGCTGAGAGCTCTGCCACTGGTACCTCAGATATGAGCAAGGTTACCCATGGTGGACAGGTTTTCAGCTGAGCTTCCAGACTAAGACAGACTAGGGAGGAGGACCTGGCGAACCACTCCCGAAACAAGTAGCCATTGAAAACCTTATGAATAGCAAAGAAACACTGTTAGATATAATGCCAGAAAATGAGCCCCTCAGGTTGGAAGGCACTCAAAAGACTACTGGGGAAGAGTTGCCTCCTCAAAGTAGAGTCTACCGTGATGACGGAAGTGGAGTAAAGCCCCAGGGACCTCCATTTGCTGATGTGGCATGACTCAAAATGAGGAGAAACAACTGTAAACATCCATTAATAATTGGAACATGGAATGTATGTAGTATGAATCTAGGAAAATTAGAAATCATTAAAAGAGAAATGGAGCACATAAACATTGATATTCTAGGCATCAGTGAGCTAAAATGGACTGGCATAGGCCATTTTGAGTCAGATAATCATATGGTCTACTATGCTGGGAATGATAAACTAAAGAGAAATGGGGTTGCATTTATCATCAAAAAAGACATTTCAAGATCAGTCATGAAATACAATGTTGACAGTGATAGAATAATATCCATAAGCCTACAAGGAAGGCCAGTTAATATGACTATTATTCAAATTTATGCACCCACCATGAAGGCCACAAATGAAGAAAGGGAAGATTTCTACCAGCTGCAATCTGCAATCTGAAATAGATCAAACATGCAATCAAGACATACTGATAATCACTGGTGACTGGAATGCAAAGGTTGGAAACAAAGAAGAAGGCTTAGTAGTTGGAAAATATGGTCTTGGTGACAGAAACGAAGCTGGAGATCACATAATAGAATTTTGTCAGACTAATGATCTTTTCATTGCAAATACATTTTTTTCACCAACATAAACAGAGACTATACACATGGACTTCACTGGATGGAACATACAGGAATCAAATTGACTACACACATGGAAAGAGACAATGGAAAAGCTCTATATCAAATGTCAAAACAAGACCAGGTGCTGAGTGTGGATCAGACTATCAAGTTCTCATGTGCAAGTTCAAACTGAAGCTGAAGAAAATTAGAACAAGTATATGAGAGCCAAGATATGATCTTGAGTATATCCCACCTGAGTTCAGAGACCACCTCAAGGAAAGGTTTAAAGCATTAAACACAAATGATAAGAGACCAGACGAATTGTGGCCTGACATAAAAGATATTCCAGAAGGAGGCAAAAAGTTCTTAAAAAGACAAGAAAAAAGGAAAAGACCAAATTACATGTCAAAAGAGATGCTAGAACTTGCCCTTGAACGTGGAGCAGCTAAAGTAAAAGGAAGACATGATGAAGTTAAGGAACTAAGCAGAAGATTTCAAAAGGCAGCTTGAGAAGACAAAAACAAATATTATAACGATGTATGCAAGGAGCTGGAGGCAGAAAACCAAAAGGGAAGAACACGCTCTGTGTTTCTCAAGCTTAAGGAAGTGAAGAAAAAATTCAAGCCTCGAGTGGCAGTAGTGAAAGATTCTACAGGAAAAATATTAAATGATGCAGGAAACATCAAAAGAAGATGGGAAGAATACACAGAGTCATTATACAAGAAAGAATTGGTAGAAGACCAACCATTCCAAGAGGTTGCATATGAAGAGGAACCAATGGTATTGAAGGACAAAGTGGAAGCTGCCTTGAAAGGAGTGGTGAAACACAAGGCTCCAGGAATTGATGGGAAACCAATAGAGATGTTTCAACAAACAGATGCAGTACTGGAGGTGTTAACATGTTTGTGCCAACAGGTTTGGAAACCCCTACTTGGCCAACTGACTGGAAGAGATCCATATTTGTGCCTATTCCCAAAAAAGGATATCCAACTGAACATGCAAACTATCGGACAATATCATTAGTATCGCACACAAGCAAAATTCTACTAAAGATCATTCAGAAGTGACCGCAGCAGTACATAGACAGGAAATTACCAGAAAATCAAGCGGGATTCAGAAGAGGGTGGGGAACCAGGGACATCATTGCCAATGTCAGGTGGATACTAGCTGATAGCAGAGAATATCAGAAAGATGTCTGTCTAAGTTTTATTGACTATGCAAAGGCATTTGATTGTGTGGATCATAACAAATTATGGATAACACTTCACAAAATGAGAGTACCAGAACACCTAATTGTGCTCATGAGAAATCTATACATGAACCAGGAGGCAGTTGTTCCAATAGAACAAGGAAACACAGCCTAAGTTGAGAAAGGTGTGCGTCAGGACTGTATTCTTTCATACTATCTCTTCAATTTATATGCTGAGCAAAAAATCCGAGAAGCTGGACTTTATGAGGAAGAACGCGGCATCAAGATTGGAGGAAGACTCATTAAAAACCTGCATTATGCAGATGACACAACTCTGCTTGTTGAAAGTGAAGAGGGTTTAAAACATTTACTGATGAAGGTCAAAGATCACAGCCTTCAATATGGGTTACGACTAAACATCAACAAAACAAAAATCCTTACGACTGGGTCAGCATGCAACTTCACAAT
>VMDO01020615.1:0-22023 GCA_007922755.1 Pedetes capensis
AGGCTATGATCTTTGATCTTCATCAGTAAATGTTTTAAATCCTCTTCATTTTCAGCAAGCAAAGTGGTGTCATCTGCATAGCGCAGGTTGTTAATGAGTCTTCCTCCAATCTTGATGCCGCGTTCTTCCTCATAAAGTCCAGCTTCTCGGATTATTTGCTCAGCGTATAAATTGAAGAGATAGGGTGAAAGTATACAGCGCTGACGCACACCTTTCTCAACTTTAAACCACTCAGTGTTTCCTTGTTCTATTCGAACAACTGCCTCCTGGTTCATGTACAGGTTTCTCATGAGCACAATTAGGTGTTCTGGTATTCCCATTTTCCGAAGTGTTATCCATAATTTGTTGTGATAGGTTCTATATGGGCATTTAGGCATTTAAATTATTTGATGTCTTTTTAGATAGACCCGAAAGGCATTGATGGGGCGGGCCTTCACTATGTTCTTCACTATGATGCCCCTAAACTCCACGGGTGAGACACTGAGAATAGACTTCTCAGGATACAATGAATGGAAACCCTCTCGGGATAAGGCTTGTGTAGCTAGTGGCCTGTAGGTAGAAGGGTCAGTAGACAGCAAGTACCTGGTCAGTACAGAGAGGAAAGGCCAATCATCTTCAGCCAATGCAGTGGACTTGTGTCGTTGGAGGCAAGAGCCTTAGGGATGATGCGACGGATCGAGGCTGCAATCAAGGGAGCAGAGAGAATTAAGTGGACATATTATTCATCCACATTGCTAGATATTCCATTCTGCTGGGGATTGCACTACATTTCAATACAATTTTGTTTTAGCCAGGAGAGAGGGAAGAAGGGGGGAGGAAAGGAAGAAGGGAAGGAGAGAGAGAGAGAAAGGAAGAAATTCTCACTTCTGCAGAAATGAGCTCCCACATACTGGCCACTTGCCAAGCTTGCTGGTGAATATAGTCGGTACACCTTTAGCGTAGTACCTGGTGTGATGTCAGAGGGAGAGAGGGGCTTTGCAGCTATTTTGGGGGTGCTTAGGGTGTGCTGGGGACTCTACCAGAGAAACCAGCCATATAGCAGCAGTAAACAAAAGACAAAAACCACTCATCTTGTGGAGCTTATTTTCTAAAACAAGGGAGGTAGACAAATAATTATGAATTCAGGAGTCAGTGATCAAAGTTCACAAGAAAAACAGGTCAGGTTAATTAGGTCAGGGAATGGTGGCTGCTGGTGCTGTTTAAAGAATCTAGTCAGGCTGGCTACCATGGCTGCTGGTGGTGTTGTTAGGGGCCCTTGAGTCATGCTTGACCCATAGCGACCCTCATAGGGTTTTCAATGGCTGATTGTTTAAGGATTGCTTCGGGAGTGAATTGCCATGTCCTCCTACCATGGGCACCATGGCACACACTTGTAATCTCAGCAACTCAGGAGGCTGAGGCAGGAGGATCACAAGTTTGAGGCCATAGGCCACCTGCATAACTTAGCAAGAATCTATCTCAAAATAAAGTGTAAAAAATGGGGTAGGGGTGCAGCTCAGTGGTACAGCACTTGCAAAGCATGCATGAAGCCCTGAGTTCAACCTCCCAGGACCACAAGAAAATAAAATAAAATACAAGCAAAAATAAAGGTGCTGGTCAGGGGAGCCTGGGGAGTGAGCAAAGGCACCCATGGAGATTGGAAGGACAGCTAAGAGCAGGTGCACAGGTTGTACCTGGAAAGTTCAGGAGAGTAGGAAGGTCAGTGTGGGTAGGAGGGAGGAGATAAGACAGAGGAGGCGGGAGGAAGGGCTGACGGGAATCAGCTGAGGAGCCAAGGGGACGGAGTCCTTACATTTGCTCACTTCTTCCTTCTCCACCCATCTCTGGCCAGGGGACCCCTGACTTCTCTCTTAGCATCTCCCACCCTGGATAGGGGATGGAAGGGTGTCAGGGTGCAAGCAGAGGTCCAAGAATGTTTGTGCACTTACCCACCCAAAAGAGGGCCTTTCCTTGAGCGAATTCCCAGGACCTGTGAAAGCTGGGGAGCCCCAGCCTTGCGCGCCCCTGGCTATCTTGGTTTCCATCCCTTCCTGAGTTTCTTATCTTTAGAAACAGACCGAAAATCCCTAAACTGGGGGTCACCCATAAAATCCATGTGTCCCATTTGCACTCAGAAGATGAGAAAATATCACCATCTTGCAACAGAATGCCAGGCTTCATACCTTTTATGAAAAGGTGTTCCCGTGAGAAGAGAGGCAATTTGTGGATGACCTCAATGAGACATAAAACCAGAACATTCTCAATGGAGAAAGTCTTTTTATATCACAATGAATAAAAATAGGGAACATAATTTTTAAAAAGGGAGGATCCAGTAATGAAATTGGAAGGAGAAGCAAAAATATTGAAACCCACAGGACTAATCCTGAACATAAGCATGCTTGGTTTGTTGTTGTTAGGTGCCGTCGAGTCATGTCTGACTCATGGCGACCCTTACCAAGTTTTCAATGGCTGATTGGTTTTTTTGGGGGGATTGCCTCGGGAGTGGGTTGCCATGTCCTTCTCCCGTTTTTGTGGTGCTGGGAATCGAACTCGGGACCTCAGAGACTGCAGAGCGACGCTCTACCAACTGAGCTAAATCCCAGCCCCTAAAATGTTGTTGGGTGCTGTTGAATTGGTGTCCCACTCATAGTGACCCTCATAGAATTTTCAATGGCTGACTGTTTCGGGATTGCCTTAGGGATTGGATTGCCAGGACCTTCTCCCATTTTTGCAGTGCTGGGAATTGAACTCAGGACCTTAGAGACTGCAGCGCAGCACTCTACCAACTGAGCTAAATCCCAGCCCAAGCATGCTTGGTGAAAACCCATTATTTTCCGTCAGCCTCTGGGACAGAAGTAACAACTTTGCACAGAGGTCAGGTTGTCAGGGAAAATAGAGGGCATATATGT
The DNA here is from genome assembly GCA_007922755.1 of Pedetes capensis. Classification (NCBI taxonomy): domain Eukaryota; kingdom Metazoa; phylum Chordata; class Mammalia; order Rodentia; family Pedetidae; genus Pedetes; species Pedetes capensis. The sequence goes on from VMDO01020615.1 coordinate 2,889, forward strand.
AAATGTGAATTCCTGGTAAACAGCAAATAATATTTAGTATTTGTGTGTCCAAAATATGGTATAGGACATAGTTATTCCCCAAATTATATATTATCTGAATTTCAGATGCTCATGTTCTGTGTTTTTATTAGCTAAATCTGGTAATCCCACAAAGAAGGAACTACTGACCCATTATCTCAGGACAGTACAAAGTAGTATTTGCGGGAGCTGAGGCTGTTTGGAGAATCCTGGCAATTGCCACTCTCTTTGACTGTGCCCAGTTAAAGAAGAGCAGCCTAGTGCTGCTCAACTACTTTGTGCCTCTTAAGCCGACTCTCACCTGTTCTGGGCCCTAGAAGCAGGTTGCATCTGTGGGCCGCCTGGACAGGTGCTGCCCACTGGGCTCAGCCAATGGTGAGTGTTGCCAGGAGACGGGGGGCGGGGGGAGGAGTGCTGGCAAATATTTTATTTTATTTTAGCTTGCTCAGAACACACCCCTTCCCATCAGCCCTTAGATCTGGGGGAGGTGACTCCAGCTTTGAGCTGCTCTTGCCCCTTGGGCACTGCCCCTGCTTTGTAGATTGTCCTTATCAGGTTCTCCTCCAGCGACTGGGCTTGGAGATGCCTTGTCTTCCCTGCTTGGACCGTAATGCAGTAAAGGACAGGAGATAGAGGTTCAAGGTCAAGGGCCCAGTCCACATCCATGAAGGCATGAATTAGAGGAGGAAAGAAAATGGCGCAGGTGGCATTCTGCCTGTGTCATTCAAACAGTGAGGTCTTGATGGTCGCTTACTCTGCCTTACAAAATTTGTAACTGTCACTTGCTCCTGAAGGTCTCTGGAAGAATGGATGGAAGCAGTAGTCTTAACCAGCTGAAAGAAATAAGAGAAATAGACTGGGAAAATGAGCAATGATTACTAGAATGAGCAACTGATTACTAGAATCCCCACATCTTCCATAAAACAAGACTGCAAACCTTGTATTTATAGAACATGGGGGTTTCTTCAGAAAATTTAGAAATTGGTATATTTAGAAAGTATGCAGTAAACATTTAGGAAAGGGACAAGAATAAATGGGGTTTTGTTCTACAAAGTCCTGTCCTACAATCTCTTCCTCCTCCTCTGCACAGCCCCTGGAGCTGACTTCTGAAGGAGCAGCATTCAGCCCTTCATTCTCTGCTTAGATGCTTGGAAAACTCCCTTCTGTGCATCCAGTAGGCTTTCAGAACATATTTGCTAAATTTCATTGCATTTCTGCTCCTATGACCCAATTGTCTAAGATATGACTAGGAAAATAGAGACAGAGAAATAAATTCCCTAATTATTTCTTTGGGCTGGGATTTAGGTCAGCTGGTAGAGCGCTGCTCTGCAGTCTCTAAGGTCCCAAGTTCGATTCCCAGCACCGTAAAAATGGGAGAAGGACCTGGCAATCCACTCCCAAGGCAATCCTGAAATAATCAGCCATTGAAAACTCTATAAAGGTCACCACGAGTTGGACACAACTCAATGGCACCTAACAATTATTTCTCTCAACTATTTCCAGAGAATTAGCAAGCATATCAGGGCATAGCCTCTGCTATATCCTAAACAAGACAAGCAAGTCGCCAGTGTTGGATACGTAATGAAGAACTGAGATAGCTCTTCTACAGGCTGGTACACATTGGAAGGTTCTAGATTCCATCCTCTTAGATATAGTACTGCTGTAGATTTTTTCTTCTGTACTGGGGAGGAGGATTGAACCCAAGGGTTCACATAGGCTAGGCAAGTGCTTCACTACTGAGCTGCAGCCCCACCCTGTTTTTATTTTTTACTTTGAGACAGAGTCTCACAAAGTTGCACAAGCTGCCTTGAACTTGGGATCCTCCAGCCTTAGCTTCTTGAGTCACTGGGGTTATAGGTGTGCGCCATGGTGCTTGGCTTTTTATGTTTTCATCTGGATATCTGAGTAAGGTAGAGGGTGGGGAAGGGAGAGAGACCAATTAAAGAAATTGGCTGCTGGCATCATATGGTTGTGAAAGCTGGACATTGAACAAGAGAGACAGAAAAAGAATTGATGCTTTTGAATTATGGTGCTGGAGATGTCTATTGAATATGCCATGGACTGCCAAAAGAACCAACAGATCTGTCCTAGAAGAAGTACAACCAGAGTGCTCCTTGGAAGCAAGAATGGCCAAACTGCGTCTTACATATTTCGGACATGTAGTCAGGAGAGAACAATCCCTGGAGAAGGACATCATGTTTGGGAGAGTGGCAGGTCAACGCAAAAGAGGAAAACCCTCCACCAGATGGATCGACACAGTGTCTGCAACAATGGGCTCAAACATAAATAAGATGGTTTTCCTGGCACAGAATCGGCAAGTATTTCGATCTGCTGTACATAGGGTCGCTATGAGTCGGACTCGACTTGATGGCACCTCACAACAACAACCGTTGAAGTCTGAGCAGCTCTGTGGCTGGAATGACTTGCACTGTGCAGCTACAAATGCTCACCAACTGTCTACATATCTGATATACTGAGTTTTTCTCCATCAGGCTACCTGACCACATAAACAAAGGTCATCTTCTCAATATTCCTTCATCTGTAAGTACTCCCAGGCTTACTAGTTTACGGTTTTCTAGCTCAATACACGTAGGTGATTTCATTTAATACTTTATTAAGGCTCTGTTTCATTCACAGTTAATGTTTTCAGGAATTATTACTTGTCTTTCCTGGGGTTAAAGCCCCAGATCCCTTGCTTGATAAAGAATGGGCTGGATGTACATTGCTATAATGAGAGATTCTGCTGTGTTCTAATTAATCTTTCTTCTCAGCATTGGGAACGTGTATGGATTCTAAAATTCCGTTTGAGATTTACAATAATGTTTCTTCTCCTTTTAGTATTTGCCATCTTTTCAGATATTGTTCGTGATATTGGTGTATATGTATATATGTATGTGTGCATATATACATGTATGTATTTATATATTATATGTAAATACATTATATATACACACACACACACACACATATATGGAGAGAGAGTGTGTGAGTGAGTGTGTGGGTGTGTGTGCATGCTGGTCTTCCTTACCCACATGTTCTGCATCCATAGACTCAACCAACCATTGTTGTTGTTGCTAGGTGTCGTCAAGTTGTGTCCGACTCATAGTGGCCCTCATAGGGTTTTCAATGGCTGATTATTTTGGAATTGCCTTGAGAGTGGATTGCCACATTCTTCTCCCATTTTTGTGGTGGTGGGATTCAAACTCGGGACCTCAGAGACTGCAGAGCAGCACTCTACCAATTGAGCTAAATCCCAGCCCCAACCAACCACAGATTGAAAATATTTGGGGAAAATCCCTGTGTCTATACTAAACATATTCAGACTTTTTTTTTGCCATTCTCGAAACAATACAGTATAACTACTATTTATATATTATTCAGATTGTATTCAGTATTTGAAATAAACTAGAGATTATTTAAAATACACAGAAGGATGTGCATAGGTTACACGCAAATGTTGTTGTTGTTAGGTGCCGTCGAGTCGGTATCCGACTCATAGCGACCCTCATAGGGTTTTCAATGGCTGACTGCTTCAGGATTGCCTTGGGAGTGGATTGCCAAGTCCTTCTCCCATTTCTGCAGTGCTGGGAATTGAACTTGGGACCTCAGAGACTGCAGCGCAGCGCTCTACCAACTGAGCTAAATCCCAGCCCGTTTATATGCAAATACTTGACTTTTATGTGATTGGTGCATGTGCAGATTTTGTTAACTGCAAGAGATCCTAGAATGCGGAGTCTCCCACAAATACTGGAAGACGACTGCATGTATTTATGTGCATATTACAAAATAGTGCCATATGGCTCTGCTAACTTTCATTCCCACAAATAGTGTGCTAGGATTCTCTTATCTGTATATCCTTACCAAAATTGGTTATTATCTTTGGTGTTTTGATAATATTGGCTATTTGTCTGTCTTCTTTTGAGACATACTTATTCAGATCCTTTGCTTATTTTTTATTTAGGTTATTTGTTTTCTTGTTGAATTGTTTGAATCCCTTGTATATTTTGGATATTACCCTTTATTAGATGTACATTTTCCAAATGTGGTATATTCTCTTATTTCATAGATTGTCTCTTCATTCTATAGATTGTTTCTTTTGCTTGCAAAAGATTTTAATGACTTAATCCTACTTGTTTCTTTTTTATTCTGTTGCCTGGGCTTTTAGGATAATATTTTAAAAATCATTGCTCAGACCCATGTCATAGAACTTTTCCTCTATGTTTTCTTCTAGTAGTTTTATAGTTTCAGTTCTTACAGTTGAGTCTATAATCCATTCTGAGTCGATTTTTATATATAGTGTGTGATATGGACCTAATTAATTTTTTCTGGATAGTTATCCACTTTTCCCTGTTCCATTTATTGAATAGACTCTCCTCCATGCATGTTTTTGGCATCTTTGTCTAAAATCAATTGAATGTAAATGTAAATGAGTTCTGAGCTCTCTGTTCCATTGGCCTTTCTGTTTTTATAGCAGTCTCATTCAGTTTTGAATATTATAGCTTTGTAGTACATTTTGAAGTCAGGTGGTGTGATGCTTCCTGATTTGTTCTTTTTGCTTAAGATTGCTTTGGCTATTCAGGTTTTTTTAAATTCCATATGGACTTTTCAATTTCCTTTTTCTATTTCTATGAGAAAAAGCCATTTTGATAGGACTTACATTGAATTGATAAATCACTTTCAGTAGTGTGGACATTTTATCAATATTAATTCGTCCAATTGAACACAGGATATATTTCCATTGCTTTGTTCCCTCTATTTGTTTTATTAATATTTTATAGTTTTCAATGTACAAATCTTTCACCTCTCTTGGTAAACTTATTCCTAAGTGGTTTAGTTTTATAGCTATTGTTAATGGAATTATTTTCTTGATTTCATAATTGGAATTATTTTTACTGTATAGAAATACTCCCAATTTTTGTGTATTTAGTTTGTATCCTGCAACTTTACTAAATTCATTTATAAATTCTAACAATTTTTGGGTGGTGTTTTCTATAAATGAGGTCATGTTGTCTGTAGACAGGGACAATTTAACTTCTTCCTTTCTAATTCAGATGCCTTTTCTTTCTCTCTCATGCTTTTGGCTAGGACTTACAGTACTTTACAGTACTATACAGTACTTTACAGTAATTTGGCAAGACCTTCACTCAGTAAAAAACTAAAACTAGGCTGGCCTATAACTCTAAGAAAATGTAGTTCATACACACAGATATTTCACAGAGTCCTGACTCAAGCTTTTCAGATCCCAAACAGAACACACCTTGTCTTCGTCCTTATCTTAGATGAAAAACTTTCAATTTTTCTCCATTGACTATGATGCTAGCTGTGAGCTTGTCATGTGTAAAATTTTACCATGTTGACATACATTCCTTCTATACATAATTGGTTAAGTATTTTTTGTTACTCATGAGAGGTTGCTTAATTCTGTCAAAAGACTTTTCTGTATATATTAAAATACTCATATGGTTTTACCCTTCATTTTGATAATGCTGCGTGTCCTATTTACTGATTTGCTTAAGTCCAACTATGCTTCCACCCAGTGATAAATCCCACGTACCCATTATGGCAAATGATCTTTGTAATGTGATGTTGAATTCAATTTTCTAGCATTTTGCTGAGAACTTTGTGTTATGTTCTTTGAGGATATTGGCTGATAAGTTTTATTTTTATTACGGTATTCCTGTCTGGCTTTGTATCAGGGTAATGGTGCCCTTGTAAAATGAATTTGAAAATTTTCTCTCGTCCTCATTTATTTTGAGTGTTTGACAAAGGTAGGTTTTAGGTTTTCTTTAATGTTTGGCATAATTCAGCACTAAAGCCTCTAAATCCTGGGGTTTTCTTTTCTTTTGCCTTTCTAATAAAATGTAAGTTAAATTTATTCTTTGATGCATAAAATTGTACACATTTGTGGGAACCACGTGATGTTTTGATATATATGTGCATTGTATAATGCTTAGATCAGTTTAAGCGCATTACTTCTTCAAACATTTATCATTCTGGGCTTTTCTTTGATGGGGACTTTATATTACTAAGTCAATATCCTGACTCATTATTGGTGTGTTCAAATTGAACAATAACTCCCAAATATTTTGAATCACTAACCATCAAAGAGAAAATTGATTTTTGATAGAAAGTATTTGTGAAAAGAAAATTTTATTCAAAGAGTGCAAAATTAGATTAGCTTTAGATTTTCAAATTATACTTTTTATGATATCAGAGCACTTCACGATTTTGCAAATACCTAAAAAGTAGGAATGGAGGCTCAAGCAGATCTCACAACCTGGTAAACTTGTACGTTTTACCTCCTTATTTCACCAAGCCATAAGAGAGAAAAATGAAGCCAACATATGACATCTGTAATTTAAAAAGTGACCTGTAATCTGTTTTCATTAGTTCTTGTGGTTCTTTTGGCAATTTTAGATTAAGTTAAAGAAACCTCTTCTCACTAATAAAAGGCAGCAAAAATCCCCATTGCCCAAAACCCTCCATTAACACCGAATGCTTACCTGTATACATGCACATTTTGCAAGATCCTGAGAAGGGAACCTTCCAGAATGGTGGCAAGGAGAGTGGAGATAAGAATAGAACAAAGAATGGTGGTCAACAAGTGGTCTTCCTTTTCCCAGGAGGCAGCTAGGAACTTTCTTTCACCTGTTTGTCAAATTGCTACAGGTGGCTTTTCTGCGGTATCTGGGTAAGGTGTGTTCTGTTTGGGATCTGAAAAGCTTGAGTCAGGACTCTGTGAAATATCTGTGTGTATGAACTGCATTTTCTTAGAGTTATAGGTCAGCCTATTTTTAGTTTTTTACTGAGTGAAGGTCTTGCTAAATTATACAGGCTGCCTCTGGCCTTGAACTTGCAATCTTCTTGCCTCCGCCTCCTGAGTTGCTGGGATTACAGGTGCTCGACACTGTGTCCAGCTAACCAACTTAAACATTACAAGGAGCAAGGTGGCACAAACCAAGGGTGGGGCAGAGAAGGAGCACTGCCAAGGGAGCCCTCACCCCAGCCTCCTTCCTCCTCCACCTCCACCTGACTCCACCTGCATGGGGAAGACGATGGAGAAGACACATTGGGGGAAAGTAATATTTTAAGATCCATGCAAAGAAAACACACTATGTGAACATACATAATAAGTAAACAATAAATAAATAAAATTGTCTCGACTCTAATCAGAGACCTAAATTTTAGAACACTAAGCTGCACTTGCCTGCAGCTGTAGCACTGTGGCATCCGATCCCGTCAGATCTCAGAAGCTAAGCAGGGTCGGGCCTGGTTAGTACCTGGATGGGAGACCGCCTGGGAACACCAGAAGCTGTAGGCTCGGGAGACCTGGCAACCCCCTCCCAAAAATCAATCTGCCATTGAAAACCCTATGAACAGCAGAGAAGCACTGACAATAGTGTTTCCCCTGTTGTACAGAGGGTCGCTATGAGTCGGATACCAACTCGACGGCACCTAACAACTACAACACAAGCTGCACTTACCATGGACAACACTGCCCTTCACAAATCAAACAGACTTAGGAAATCTCACACTGTCTCCTGGGCGAGATAATGCATCTTTCAACTCCATTTCTGTTTCCAAAATTTAGGGATGGAAGCTGTAGTGGTCTGAGTTCTCCAGGGAGTCAGAACCACTGGCACGTGTGCATATATTGAAGATGTTTATTTTAAGGAATGGACTAATGCAAATATGGGAGCTGCCTAGTTCAGAATCTTGGCCTGGGCCAGAAAGTTGGGAATACAGAGCACACTGCTGTTTTGGTTCAAAGTCCAAAGTCTGCTGGAGGCTCAGGAAAGAGCTAGTGCTGTAGTTACGAGCTCATCTAGTGGGAAAATTCATTCTTACTCAGAGGCCGGCCATTGTATTTTATCCATGCCTTTAACTGGTTAGATGAGATGTCTCCCCCCCCACCCCAACACACACACAGAGAAAGTCTGCTTTCTCAAAGTTCACCAACTTAAATGTTTTTCTTTTCCTTTTTTTCCCATAAGTGTGTGTGGTACTGGGAAGTTGAATCCAGAGCCTTGAACATATTTTGCAAGTGCTCTACCACCAGGCTGTACCCCTAGCCTATTTTTAATTTTTTTTTTAAATTTTGTGTCAAGGACTCACTAAGTTATGCAGGTTGCCTCTGGCCTTGAACTTGCAATTCTCTTGCACCTAGCTCTCAAGTTGCTGGGATGACAGGTGTGCACCAGTGCACCCAGATAACCAACTTAAATGTTAATTTCACCCAAAAGCACCCTCCTAAGATACTGTTGATAATATTTGACTAAATACCTGGGCACCCAATAGCTTAGCCAAGTTGATATAGAAAATTAATCATCATAAGATTTTCTCTTTTATGTAAACATTATAGCCTTATTTTCTGTTGTTTGTTATAAAGCCTAGATCTAGACAATTGTTGTTCTTGTTAGGTGCTGTCCAGTTGTGTCCGACTCATAGTGACCCTCATGAGGTTTTCAGTGGCTGATTGTTTCGGGATTGCCTTGGAGGTAGATTGCCACATCCTTCTCCCATTTTTTCGGTGCTGGAAATTGAACTCCAGACCTCGGAGACTGCAGAGCGGTTCTGGCTATCCAATTAGACATTAGTTGTGCACAGTGTGGTGGAATCTCATGCAATATTCTTTGCTCCTAGCTTGTGAATTTCTGTGTATTTTCTTTGAAATCTCTGAACTCTCTTGAATGTGTCTTTGTTGCCTTTTGTTTTGTTTTCAGTTCTAGGGGTTGAGCCCAGAGCCCTGTGCATGCTAGGTAAGTGCTCCACCACTGAGCCACATTCCAGGAATTTTTTTTTTTTTTTTTTTGAGACAGGCTGTCACAGTTATGCAGGCTGCCTCTGGCCTTGAACTCTTGATCTCCCTCCTTCCACCTGCCAAGTGTCTGAGAGTATAGGCATCTGCCATGGTGCCAGCCTTTGTTGATTTTTGGTGAGTAAACCAGTAGAGTTTAAATTATGTCTGGACAAGATGATTCTAGAAATAAAACCAAGGAAACATAAACCATTTTATTCATCTTTGGATGAGAGTATGATTTGGAGCAGACAATAGTGAAACAAAGATTTTCCAAGTCACTGTTGAAGCCACTGTCTCCCTCCCAGGTGACGTCATTCCCAGCTGTAACTGAAGGACTCCCACTAGAGTGGCATCTTTAGAGAGAGGTTTTTTTACTTTATTTTTTAATTGACGCATAAACCCCCCAAACTACACATATTTATGGGATACTAAATTATATTTAAATACATGTATACATTGTATAATGTTCAAATCAGGTTAAAAAATCTTTCTCCACAAGCACTTATTATTTCTTTATGAAGAAAGCATTCAAAACCATTTCTTCTAGCTTTTGGAAATACACAGCCTATTATTCTTATCCGTAGTCAGCCTGAGTGCAATAGCTTACCAGAACTTCTTGCTCCTATCGAAGTATAACTCAGTACCATTGACCAACCTTTCCCCAGCCCTCTCTGGCCCCTGTTCTCTCTAGGCTCTGCTAACCACCATTCTACTCTCAAATTCTAGGATACCAACTATTTTATATTCCAAAAATGGTTGAGAGCAAGTGGTCCTTGTCTTTCTGTGCCTGGCTTACTTTATGCAATATAACGGGCTCTAGTTTCATCCTGATAGGATTTCATTATTTTCATGGCTGAATAGTACTCCATTGTGTATATGTACCACATTTTCTTTATCCATTCCTTACTTTTTGGACACCCAGGTTGTTTCCATTTCTTGGCTATTGTGAGCAGTGCTACAAAAACACGAGAATGGAAATGTCTCTTCAACATACGGATTTCATTTCCGTTGGATATATATCCAGTAGTGTGATTGCTGAATCATATGGTAGCTCTATTTTTATTGTTTTGAGGAAGTTTCTTGCTGTTTTCCATATGGCTGAGCTGACTTACTTTCTCAATAGCCATGTGCAAGGGTTCCCTTTTCTCCAAGTTTTCATCAGTGCTTGTCATCATCTTTTTTTCCTCTTCTTCTTCCTTTTCTTCTTTGTTTTGCTATACTAGGGGTTGAACCCAGGGCCTCATGCATGCTAGGCAAGTCTCCTGCCACTGAGCTGCACCCCAAGCCCTTTTTTTTTTTTTTAGCAGTACTGGGGGGTTGAACCCAGGAACTCACACTTGCATGCTTTGCAAGTGCTGGACCACTGAGCTGCACCCTCAGGACATTTTTTTACTTTTTGAGACAGGGTCTCCCTAAGTTACACAGACTGCCTCTGGTCTCGAACTTGTGATCCTCCTGCCTCTGCCTCCTGAGCCGCTGGGATTACAGGTGTGCGCCACCGCACCTGGCCCCGAGCCCTTTTTTATTTTGAGACAGGATTTTGCTAAGTTTCACAGGGTACTTCTGGCCTCAAACTTGCGATCCTCCTGCCTCGGCCTCCTGAATTGTTGGGACTATGGGAATGCGCCAGCTCCATCATGTGCCCTTTTGGTAACAGTCATTCCTATGGGTTTGAAGGGGCTGGGATTTAGCTCAGTGGGTAGAGCGCTGCGCTGCAGTCTCTGAGGCCCCAAGTTCAATTCCCAGCACCGCATAAATGGGAGAAGGGCCTGGCAATCTACTCCCAAGGCAATCCCGAAAAATAGTCAGCCATTGAAAACCCTATGAGGGTCGCTATGAGTCGGATACCGACTCGATGGCACCTAACAACAACAACAAATGGGTTTGAAGCAGTATCTCACTGTGGTTTTGATTTGCATTTCCCTGGTGAGTAGATAGCTCAGCCTTTACTTCTCTCCTTTGTTGTTAGGTGCCATCCAGTCATATCCGACTCATAGCGACCCTCTTAGGGTTTTCAATAGCTGACTGTTTCGGGATTGCCTTGGGAGTGGATTGCCAGGCCCTTCTCCCATTTTTGTGGTGCTGGGAATGGAACTCAGGGCCTCAGAGACTGCAGAGCAGCACTCTACCAACTGAGCTAAATCCCAGCCTTTTGGGCGGATGGATTTCTTCTTGGCTGTGCATACGCTGTCTGTGCCCACAGAGTCACAGAGGGGTAAAAGACTTGTTCCTACCTCTCCATCACAGCAGAGTCAAATCTCAGAGGTGAGCGGGTTCTCATCCAACCTCTCCGGCAATCCTGTGGTCAGGCCTGGCTGCCTTCACAGGTGGCTGTTGTTGTTGTTAGGTGTCATCGAGGTGGTGTCCGATGCATAGTGACCCTACGTACAACAGGTGAAACACTATTGTCAGTGCTTCTCTGCTATTCATAGGGTTTTCAATGGCTGATTGTTTTCTGGGAGTGGGTTGTTGGGTCCATCTCCCAAGCCTACAGCACCTGGTGTTCCCAGGCGGTCTCCCATCCAACTACTAACCAAACCCGAGCCTGCTTAGCTTCCTCAATCTGATGGAATTGGATGCCACAGGGCTATGGCTGTAGGCTATGATAGCAGTTAGTTAATTAATTTATTTATTCATTTATTTTTGGTGGTACTGGGGGGCCTCATGTGATTTGCAATTGCTCCACCACTGAGCTGCACCCTGCAGCCCATGTGTTTCTTTGTTTTAAAATATGAGACAGGGTCTGGCTACATTATGCTGGCTGCCTCTGGCCTTGATGTTATGATCCTCCTGCCTCTGCCTCCTGAGTCACTGAGAAGACAGGCATGCACCACCACACCTGGAAACATTTAATTTATAAATTAGGTACAGTAAGAGATCAACAGTAGGAACCCATAATAAGATAGAGCTATTATAACAATATACCGGGAGAAAAGTTTAATGAATGTGGTCTGCCTCACCCTTTTTCTCTCTCAAAATAACTGACTATACTATTGATGTTAAGGACCTCAGCATACATTTTTTTCTCTTTCCTTCTGAAGTCAAGACCTTTCACCTTTCCACTTAAAGAAGAACTTTATGCCCTTTCTTTGGCATATCTGAATTGCTTGTTGTTGTTGTTGTTGTTGTTAGGTGCCGTCGAGTCAGTATCTGACTTATAGCAACCCTCATAGGGTTTTCAGTGGCTGACTATTTTCAAGATTGCCTTGGGAGTGGATTGCCAGGTCCTTCTCCTATTTTTGTGGTGCTGGGAATTGAGTTCAGGACCTCAGAGACTGCAGCACAGCACTCTACCAACTGAGCTAAATCCCAGCCCCCTATCTGAATTGCTAACATCACTATTTTTGTGCTTTGGGGCCATTATTAGGTAAAATAAGGATTATTAAACACAGTTTACCTCTTAAATATATCTGTTAAATGTATCGATTTATCTTGATTCTTTCAAGTAAAAAAGACATAATGTTTTAAATGCTTAACACCAAACTTACCCAGATTAGGTGCTCAATGAGTGCTTACTCTTTCCTTCTTTCTATGTAAACAGATTCAGTATTAAATTTAAGATTGAGGAATGGCAATAGACTTGCAAATGTTTGAATAGATACTTGCTAATTTATAAGCAACACCAAGTCATTACCAACACATGCTTATCGGTGTGTGCACGTGTGTCTACTTTTCCACAAAACTACTCTCTAACATGTATCCTGACTTCCCAAGGATTAAGATAAATCGTGTGCAGTTAAAAAAAGAGTATTCCTGACTAATAATTTGTTGTTGGGGGCTGGGATTTAGCTCAGTTGGTAGAGCGCTGCGCTGCAGTCTCTGAGGACCCGAGTTCAATTCCCAGCACCGCAAAAATGGGAGAAGGACCTGGCAACCCACTCCCAAGGCAATCCCGAAACAGTCAGCCATTGAAAACCCTATGAGGGTCGGTATGAGTCGGATACTGACTTGACAGCACCCAACAACAACAACAACACAACAACAACAACAACACCAATTTGTTGTCAAATTTAGTGAGCTGCCTTTCACTGGCACAGTTGGTCCACATGAAAAAAAAAGTCAGATGTCCTTTTAGAAATAATTGCATCCACAGCACAGCAGCTCTGCCTTAATTACATTTTCACAATTAGGCGGGCCGCATGTCATTAGCCTCCCTGACGGTGCTCTGTGGATTGTCACTTCGCTCTCAGGCTCACATCTGTTGGAAGGGAGCCACTCCACCTTCTCGATTTTACACCTCCACGGCGCTGAGGCAAAGTGCTAAGAGATATAAATTGCCTCGCTGAGATTCTCTGGGAGAAACGCAAGGAGCTTCCTGTGTGATATAAACAAAGAGAATCAAAAATTCTAGAATCAAAGCGCGTCCTCCCTTCCCCTGTCAAGCCCAAGCCCTAGGAATGTGTGTGGCTGTTTGCTCTAATTCTTTTTGAACTGGCTTCAGAGAGTGTGAAAATGTGGTGATTTCTCTGGTCTTGATTTGCAAAACCAATACAGTCTTCCTTTAGTCTGATTTCAAATGGATGAAATTGTTTCAAGCAATATCTATACTGAGGTCAGTAAACATTCTGAGAAGTCCTCTATCTTAAAACAAACACATTGAACTCAGGGCAAGAGAGGTGAGTCTGGTGCGAAATGGCTTCATGTGCCAAAAACAACCACCGGTTTTACTTCTTCAGGTGTGAAGCACGTGTTTTACACTTGTTTAAAGAAACATGCCCATTTTAATGAGCTACTCCATAGCTATAAGGAAATAGAGTGAAATATCTATTAGAAAAGGCCCTTCTAATGGATATGCCACAGTAGTCATGCTTAGAGTACTGTTTAATATGGCCATGATTTTTATATTATGAAATACAAGGTGGGCACTGTGGTGTACACCTGTAATCCCAGAGACTCACGACACAGAGGCAGGAGGATCACAGGTTTGAGGCCACAGGAAGTCTGTGCAACTTAACAAGACCCTGTCCCAAAATTAATAACTATAATAATAATAATAATAATAATAATAATAACTAATAGTTATTATAATAATATATAATAGTTATATATAATAGTTATAACTAATAGTTATATTAGTTATAACTAATATAATATAGTTATTAATAATAACTAATGTTATTATTATTATTATTATTAAGGAGCTGGGGGTGCAGCTTAATGGGTAGAGCCCTGGCCTAGCATGCATGAGTCCCTGAGTTCAATGCCCCAGTACTGCACACACACACGCACACACACACACACACACACACACACACACACACACACACATAGTTGTTGTTAGGTGCCATGAGTCGTGTCCAACTCATAGCAACCCTCGTAGGGTTTTCAATGGCTGATTGTTTTGGGATTGCCTCGGGAATGGATTACCACGTCCATCTCCCATTTTTGTGGTGCTGGGAATCGAACTTGGGACCTCAGAGACTGTAGACTGGGGCTCTACCAACTGAGCTAAAACCCCCCTCGTGTGTGTGTGTGTGTGTTTGTGTGTGTGTGTATAAAATGTAGGGAAGAAGTGGGGCTGGGGTTTAGCTCAATTGGTAGCATGCTGCTCTGTACTCTTTCAGGGCCTGGGTTTGATCCCCAGCACTGCAAAAACGGGAGAAGGACCTGGCGATCCATTCCTGAACTCCCCAAAACACCCCCCCCCCAAACAAAACAAAACAAAACAACAGCAAAAAAGAAAAAGAGGAAAACAATCAGCCTTTGAAAACCCTATGAACAGAGACTCACTGTGTAGGCATGGCACAGCACGGGAGTGTTTTGTCTGTTGTACACAGGGTTGCTATGAGTCAGGAGACAACTGGACCACACCTGACAGGAACAGGGAAGTTCTCTGATGTGGGTAAGGAGGCTAGGACCGACCTCGTTTCTGTGCGTGGTGCTGAGCCACTGCCATGCATGAAGGAGTGGGCTGGGAGGCGTCTGTCCTGTCCTTGTCCTGTCCGCAGGTTGAGAGGCTGCAGCCGTGGTTGCAGCGCCTCCCGCAGCCTCCAGGGCCCTGGCGCCACGCGCAGCGGAGGAGCGCCTGAACCCGGGCCATGCGCGTGGCCCTGGCTCTGCCTTCATCATCATCATCGTCTTGTTGGGTGCCGTCCACTCGTGCCCGACACACAGCGACCCTTGCGGGGTTTCCGTGGCTGGCCGTTTTGGGGTGGTTCAGCAGTGGCTCGCCACGTCCTTCCCCGGCATTCTTGTTCGTTTTTCTGGAGCTGTAGATGGAGCCCAGGGCCTCCGATCACACTGCTGCGCTCAATCCACCGAGCTGCGCCCCTGGCTCCTCTGCTCATGGTGTCCTGACATTGCCCGGGCCCCACTCGGCAGCCTGGCCCTGCAGCAGTAGCTGGCGCAGGTCCTGGCTGCCTCTTGGGGTTCGGCTCCTACCCAGGGCAAAGATCCAAACCCTCAGGAGATAACCAGGCGCGGCCTCGGAGCTGGGCGATGAAGTCGCTGCTGCGAGTCACTGCTGCCACTGTGCAGCCTGGCTCCGGCCTTACCGCACACACAAGAATAAATCGCGCTCTGGTGGTACCGCAGAATTCTTTCACGTTAAGCGGTGCTGGGCATCTGTCCTTGACCCTGTTCCCATGCGAGGCTGTCATTGGCTCCTGTGAGCTTTCCACAGAGGCGGCTTCGGTTGGAGGGGTTGAAAATGAACTTGGCAGTTTTAAAGCAGGTTCTGTTTTAACGAGGCAAATAACCCAGCACTGTTTCCTTCCCAAATCAATAATTTTGGCAAAGTGACTAAAATACTGTCTGATTGCACCAGAGAAAACAATGTATAAATATTAATGTCTAATGCGTCTTGTCTGTGAACCAGTATCATCTTAAAGAGCCAGGATTGGGAAATCCAAAGTCTAAAATCGAATCAATATGGCCTTCTCAGTGTATGCTATTCAATATCCGGACTCTAACTTTCTGCGCTCAAAATCATGTGGCAGAGCCGGGCGTGGTGGCGCACACCTGTAATCCCAGCGGCTGGGGAGGTGGAGACAGGAGGATCGCAAGTTCGAGACCAGAGGCAGTGTGGGTAATTTAGCAAGACCCTGTCTCAAAAAGTAAAAAAAAAAAATGGGCTGGGGGTGCAGCTCAGTGGTCCAGCACTTGCAAAGCATGCAGGCGCGAGGCCCTGGGTTCAAACCCCAGTACTGCAAAAAACAAACCGTGTGGCACAGCTGCTTAACAGTGATGTTGGTGATATAATCCAGCATACACCCCACAGTAGGGATGTCCAGACACAAGTGCCCATGTTCTAATGTCAAAATTATTACCAGTTAACATACAATCTGTAATATTACCACTCAACATATGACATGTAAAGCATGCTAAGACATTTTAATACGGAATGCATGTGAGAGAAATAACATCTATAAAAATTCAGGATTTCACTTGACCATGTCTCAGGCGTTTAGAAAACAAAGTCTAATATTTCTAAAATTAGCTTTTTTTTTTTTTTTATGCTTGGAAGCTAACTTAATGCACAGAAGCCTAGGAACAGTGCTATGTTGCCCTCTGCCATGTTAGGTGTTCACACCACCTCAGATTTTTAAGGAAAGGGTGCTGAGGAGCGGACACTCACCCCCTGTTCCCCAAAGACTTTGGGATATGGGGCGAGTGCCTCCCGGTCCAGCCCGGATGTTCGGATGGGTAGTGGCGCCGCACACACAGATACTATACACAATTCACTTGGGACCCTTGGGCGAGGGGCGCGGACTCCTGATGCCCTTGGGACACCGGCAGAGATGGGAGAAAGGAAAACCCTCGGGCGCTTTTGCCTTCCAGGGACAAACACTTGTGTTGGTGGTCTCGATGGTCATGAGGAGAGAGTTCTTGCTTCGTTGGTGATCAGACAGACGGAGAACCGGTTCTTTCCTTGTTGATGGTCAAGGCAGGGAGAGCATTCTTTCCTCACCAAAGGTCTGGGTGAGAAAGCGGAGAGGGCAGTTTCCTCATCAGTGGTCTGGGCGAAAACGAGGTCTTTCCTTCTTGGTGGCCGAAGATTGGGTGAAAAAGTAGAAGGTTGTTTCCTTGCCAAAGGTCCAGGCGGAAAAAGATTGAGCTGCAGCAGTGCAGCTTCTTATATACCATGCCCAAGAAATGGCCTGAGCCAATCAGCTTTCAGTTCAATTGTCCAATCAGATTCGGGGGATTTGTGAAGGGTTTGTACAAATGTCCAACCAAGTTACTTTTATTTTCCGTAGATTTAGCCGTTTCCCCTGTTTTGGGGTTTTTGCTAATTTCCTCCCAATTTCTCCCTCCATTGGGAAATGCCTGTTTCTGTTGGAATGATTCCTGCACATCTGTGGCTGGGGCCAGTGATGGGGGAACGGGCCCTGACAGGGAGCTTTCGAGTCAGGACTCGTGAGAAACAGCTCCTGACCTCACGTGGCTCATTTCTGCTGCTTCATGTCACGTGCAGGCGGCTTCTGTCTTGGCTCACTGAGTTTGGGCATAAAATATCGGTATACAGCATTTCATTTCGCTTAAATACACAGCACGGTACAGGAAGCCTTATTTCATTTATTTCCTCTTGTTATAGCTCATACATATTGCTCTCATTTTCCAGGTACAAAAGACCATTAGGTGTGTGTGTGTGTGTGCGCCCCGGCACGCATGCACACAGGCATAGGTGTTGTGTGTGAAAATAAAATCTAAAACACTTGCAACTTCTCTTCACTGCTGAAGCATAAAAGAATGTAAACTGTAACAGCAAAGATAGAAAAAGAAAATCTATGACAACGCAAGTGAAAAATCCAGTAGGAGATTTTTTTTTAAAAGAGACCCCATCAGAAAAGACAGATTCTCAGCTGTGACCCTCACCTCCCTTTGTAGGATGACATTGATCATGCACTCCCTGAGCTGATGGGAGTATTGGGCTCCAGAGCTCAAGAAGAGCCAGGTTTAGAGGCTAACAGAGCAGGGTGGGAAGCTTTGTGATCTTGGTCAAATTACAGCATTTGTATCTGGCTTTATCATGCATTGGGGAGAAAAGTGGGGGAAAATCATAGAATCTATAGGATTGTGGGCCTACAGCCGTAGCCCTGTGGCATCTGATACTATCAGATCTTGGAAGCTAAGCAGGGTTAGGCCTGGTTAGTACTTGGATGGGAGACTGCCTGGGAACACCAGGTGCTATAGGCTTGGGAGACGGACCCAGCAACTCACTCCCAAAAATCAAGCCACCATTGAAAACTCTATGAACAACAGAGAAGCACTGATAATAGTGTTTCACCTGTTGTCTGTAGGGTCCCTATCAGTAGGACACTGACTCGACGGCACCTAACAACAACATAGGATTGTGGAGAGGCTGAAATGCCTTATCTCAATAAAGCACTTAGCCCTGTGCCTGGCACACCAGAGGGATTCCAGGGTCATGTGGAATGTTATTGTAGTGGCACAAATGGTAATGTTAATACTAATCATTGTTGTTGGATGTATAATTCTTTGTCCAAAATCTTCGTTTAACATATGAACTCTTCTGTATTGGCAAAGAATTATAAATCTTTTCTATCTACCACGTACTGGATTTTCTAGGATGTTCCATATATTTTGAAGATTGTAAGTAACAAAGTGTCTATAATTTTAGTATAATTTCAGACTTTTCCAATTTCTTGTTTTATCTGGTGGGTTAAAAGTAAGGCAGATGAGCCAGTGAGCTGGGCACGGTGGCACACGCCTGTAATCCCAGCGGCTTGGGAGGCGGAGGCAGGAGGATTGGAAGTTTGAGACCAGAGGCAGTCTGCGTAAGTTAGTGAGACCCTGTCTCAAAAACTAAAAAAAAAAAAAAAAAATGGGCTGGAGGTGCAGCTCAGTGGTTCAGCACTTGCAAAGCATGCAAACGCAAGGCCCTGGGTTGAACCCCACCCCAGTACCACACACACAAAAAAAGCAAATGCAGCCACTTTGGAAAAGTAGCGATCACTTACAAAGCTGATCACATGCCTGCCCTATGACAGAGCCACTCCATTCTCAGCTATGCCCCTGTACTTGTCAGCTTTCCCTCACAGCAATTAACATATAAGAGAAAAGATTTATTAGCTTATAGCTTTGGTGGTCCAGTCCATGGTGAAGTGGCCTGATAGCTTTGGACTTCTGTGAGAGTGCCAGGTGGCAATGGGAAGGATTGTGTGGCTGAGCAAACTATGGTCCGCCAGCAAGCAAGAGGAGGAGGAAGAGCTGAGCTCACACAGTCTCCAGTGACCTAAGGAATCCCCACCACTAGGTCCCTGCTCTGAACAGCACCAGCCTGGCCACCAAGCCTTTAACACATGGACCACTGGGTATGTGGAGGGGAGGGAGAATATCCGAACCTTAATGGCC